>JAQIXS010000882.1:0-37255 GCA_034700785.1 Rossiulus vilnensis | reverse complement strand
GTTAAAATGTGGGTTAGTTAACCCTTGGTACATTTCACCAAGGGTTAGTTGGTGCAATGCAGACGTGTAACCCAAGGATTAACCCGGGGGTTAACCCTAACCCTCAGGTTAGTTAACCTTCGAATTTAACCCCTGTTGGTGCAACCAGCCCTAAGTGTATATTAATGGCATTCAATCCTTTGGGCAAAACTTGGATGATTTGTATTATTGTCAAGGCCGTGCAGAGGGGGAGGGGCAGTTGGGACGCTTTCGGGTGGCCTGCTGGACCCTCAAGACACCAAGTTTTACTTAAAAAGATTGTGATAATTTCCATGAAGGTTTTGCTTACAGCGCGGCGATCGCTTGATAAATATTACCTCTAATTAAATACACTGCTAAGAAAAGTAAATGAAATCTTTAATTGAAGATTTATCTTTTTTTAAAAAAGGTTTTCCCACGATGTTTGCGTAAGAGAACAAATGCATAAAAAGGAAAGGTTAAATATAGGTATAGCTTTCTTGAAGTGATTTTAAAAAAGTGCACAAAGATGTAGCCTAAATTCCGTTATTGGTAATGTAATTATTCTAAAATTTGTATGGAAATTTATGTGTATTGAATCTAATTTGTAAGGCTGGGCCAAAGGCATGCCCGCCATGCAAAATTTTACTCATTTTTGCTTCAAATATTTATTATAATTGCTCAATTTATTTTTCTTTATGTAGAATTAGTCGACTACTAGGGTTACATGTATATGCAAAATATGATTCAAATGTTTGAAAAACTCAAGCAAAAATAAGACATTTTAAGGAAAATTTCCATGTAATGTAAAAAAAGCATTTTTTAACAAGGTCATTAATAATGTGTTTTTATAGACCTATCACAAGAGATGGGTTTTAGCTTGCATTCTTATGATAAAAGCTAAGTGTTAAAGGAGAGATTCACAGGAAACTTTATGAAAAACAATAAAAATATCGGCTTATGCAAACAATGAATACTAATATTCGTACAAAATATGCAAACATTTTCTGAGATGCCAGCGCTTCCTGCCTTATTGGGACTACTGGGCCCCCATTTTGACCCCGAACTGGATTATGGCGTACCCCTGCACCCGCTCTCATTGGCCTGCCAAAATATGAAGTAGACATAAAGAGTATATACATGTATTTCTAAAATGACATACACTTAACAGGGACAGGTCGTGTAAAATGGTAAAAAATAGTTTCAAAGTACTTGAATAAATAAATTGCAAATTATAACATACATGTATCAAGACTAAATAACACCCCACCCCCATGTAATGAGTTGTAACAAACCCCTCACCCCCTCTAGAGTTATGTCATTTATGGACAGCCCCTGACCATGACATCTTTTTGCAGTCATTTTTTTCAGGGCACTTCTTAGCGAGTCACTATTTTCTTCTTTTTCAATTTTAGGATGTGTTTAAAATGCGTTTAATCTGTTAATTTAGCGTAACATTAACATCCTCAAATGACGACTGTTACAATAATTACATTTTTATGGAGAGTTAATAATCAGATATAAAATGAGGCCTCAAAATGCAGTCTTGCCCTGGGCTTTAGACAAGTGGTAATCAGACTTGGGCAATCAAATGGAACTGACATCTAGTTTCACATCACATTCATTTGATTACTCTTAGAATGAGTTCGACTTGTTACTTTTAATTTTTATTGAAATTGCATGGATATTTTGCCGTCAGCATTGAGGTTTGATAAAATTTTAAAACATCAGGGGAAAATGTACACAGTGATGGGCATAATTCCACTGGAACAAAACCATTTATTCATGTCAGTGGGAACCCTGGTTTTTTTGATCACCCCACCTCGGATAATCGAGCTTCCACTGCACACCTACACCCCCCCCCCAAGTTAAAATTCTACTGTGAAATAAGCTCTCCTGGCCACGCTGCACATTGTCAGTGTCATTCATTGGCCAAATTGTTTTTCAGGTCAGTGGGAACCCTGATTTTTTTTATCACCCCACCTTGGATAATCGAGCTTCCACCACTGCACACCTCCACTCCCCCAAAAAAAGTTAAAATTCTACTCTGAAATAAGCCCTCCTGGCAACGCTGCACATTGTCAATGCCATTCATTGGCTAAAATCCACTGTCCACACGTTGGTTCAAGATCGCAAGATGGGATGAGGCTGTGGTTTTTTCCCCAGCCAAGAGTCCGACGTCAGAGCGTTTCAGCGTTATAAAACCAAGAGCAGCAGGTGCGAGCCCACCAGCAGCTCTCAGAAATTCGGAAATTCAGCGACCAACCATGGCCACCAACCGCTCGGCACTGTGCTTCGATGTCAGCACTTGCTCCCGCATCCTCCCCAGCGACAAGTACGAGCTGCACCTGCTGGACTTCGAGAAGACCTTCGACGAATGCGAAGCCATCTACTGGCTGGAGCAGCACTGGAAGATCTGCTACGTGGTCATCGGCGCCTACCTGCTGCTCATCTTCGCCGGCCAGAGCTACATGCGCTCGAGGCCTCCGATGCGCCTGAATTCCGCCCTGCTGGCCTGGAACGTCTCCCTGGCCCTCTTCAGCATCTTCTGCGTCTGGCGCACCGGCACAGCCCTGACCTACCAGCTGAGCGAGGGGGGCTTCTACACCACCCTGTGCGAAAGAAACCCGAAGCAGTTCTACATGGCAGTGGGCAGGTACTCGTGGTGGTTCGTCTTCTCCAAGGTCGTGGAGCTGTTCGACACGGCCTTCATCGTGCTGCGCAAGACCCCCCTCATCCTCCTGCACTGGTTCCACCACGCCACCGTCCTCTTCTTCGTGTGGTCCTGTGGAGCCTTCCCCAGCAACATGCAGATATTCTTCATGGTGGCCAACTACGCCGTGCACTCCGTCATGTACTCCTACTACGCCCTCAAGGTGCTCAGAATCAGGGTGCCCAAAGTGGTCAGCGCGGCCATCACCTCCCTGCAGCTGCTCCAGATGCTCGGCGGGGTGTGCATCACCCTGTACGCCTACCTCGAGAAGAAGTCCGGGGGGTGCTGCGTGACCGATGAGGCCATCACCATCGCCGGAAGTATCTACCTGGCGTACTTCGTGCTCTTCTCGCAGTTCTTCGCGAGGGCGTACCTGTCTAACAAACCCTTGCCATCGACAAGAGCCAAGAAGAGCGACTGAAGTCACCGAAGCGATGCTTGGTGTTGACCACTATAGTCGGATCAATAAAAGAATTGACTGGGAGTTCAAATGGGCCAATGGATCATGGGTTTCATAAGCTGCATTTCGCGTGTAAAATCTGTTTTTTGGTGTCTACTGGGTTTGGAACTCTAGATTTCATGACTTGTCTGTTCCTTTAAAAAAATGTCCATGGTTTTCGAAAAATGTCCAGAATTGCTTGTGAACCTTTCATAAGAGATGGCAACATGGATTTATTCTTACTCCTTGGTCATGGGATTTCTTGCTGGAAATACTACGTACATTTGGATTGCTAGAATACACAGTTAATCGTTAAATTGAGAAAATCTCCATGGCCCTAAAGTAAACATGACTTGAATTCCATTTCATGACCCTTCCACCCTAGGCATCCTGATTTTAATACATGTACTAGTAAGAGAACACAGTGGGCGAAAATTTGCCAAAAAATAAGTACATCATAACATAATAAGGCCTGGCTGGCCTTCATTGAAAGCTTAACTTTTTTGCTTTTAATAATTTAATCGTTTAGAGTTTCCGTTTCCTGGCATTTTAGCTTTAGAAATTCCCTGATTTTTGCACGAAAATTTCAAATTTCCATGACTTTTCCAGGCTGACGTAAAGCACATTAAATATTTTAAGCACATCGTTGTAAAACAATATTCTACCTTTTGAGCAGCTATCTTTGTTATCGTGACGACAATTGATGTCAGAGATCACCAAAATTCTGTACATACAGAACTGACTTTAGACTTGACTTTGGTGATAATTAATAACTAGCAAAGACGTCTACTGGATTTGGTATCGTATATTAAATGCACTGAATTTTTTCAAGTAATTAAAATACGGAGGTTTTTTATTTTTATTTTTTAAAGTTAGTTGCCCTTTGATTCGAGAGAGTAAATTTTCATGTTCTACTTGATGGTACCAAAAGAACTGAAAATTGGTAACTAAGGCTGATCCAGACGGATGCCAACCATGCAAACAAATTACATATTTATTCGTCAAATACACGTACTTACTATAATTGCTAGATTTATTTTTTTCAGTGTAGAATTGGTCGTCTACTGGGGTCTTCGTTATGTTTTACACTTTCAAAACGTCCCGTTTATTTATTAAAAACTAATAAATTGGAAAGCACCGTTATGCAATCCACAATGCGAGATAGCATTGCAGGAAAGGCAATCGATAGGCGGCAGCATCTGGCTTTCTTAAAATTTATTAATTTTTTTATAAATAAACTGTTGCATTTAACTTCGCAAGTTTTTCTCCGCTTATTTATAACAAATAACTACGAATAAAAATGCAAGTGTAACTCAAGCAATCGTTTCATTACATGGTCCATTTTCAATTTAAAATAATTATGAAGGTTGTTTTTTAATCGATATTTGTACGTCAGACATCGTTCTACCTCTTGCTAAGTGTTCACTTTCCTGAGAACTTACTTCATGACCAGCCAAAAAAGCATTTGCTAAAACTGACCAAAAGATTTAGATAACGTTTTACAACTTGCCAAAGGAAGGTTTTCCTCCCCACGCCTCAGTTTGTTTTCAGATTTATTTCACTAGCTTCTAGGGCTTTGTAGGCCCTAGACGATAATTGCTTACTTTAAAACCAGGAACAATTAGCAGATGCCGAAAAAGTGTACCCTTTTCAATGCTAGCCTTTCGACCTCTTTTGTTTCAACTCAAAGCACCACACGCAATTCTGACCCCTCGATTAATCATCTTTGTTTTGCCTAAGAAAATATTGACACATTTATAAAGTAGATGCCAAGTTTTCAATTTACACATGGAAGCTGGGAGGGCTAGATCATGAAACCCACGTCGTTTCATTTATTATTCAGGATGCATGAATACATGGTAAGTCAGGGAAGAGAAAAATAGTCAGGGATTTTTTATTGTTCAAGAGATTATCAGATGGTGCAACCATCTCGTCTTATCTTTTGTTAGAACACGTTTTTTTAAAACGTATATCTCATGTTTTATTGGCGGAAACATGCATTTAGGACAAAATATTGTTTCACCAGACAGTATTCGTTACATCCGATCAAGCTTATTCTTGCACAGCGACCATACATTCTGATGAATTTGCTGTAGCAGAGTTGTCCTATCCTGAATTAGCAAGTCGCTCGAACACTGTCCGATCGGCCCGGAAGGACACTATCGCTAAATTATTTGTTTTACAATGATCGACAAATCCGTGTCGTTCGTAAAAACGAACCGCTTTAATGTTGTGAAGATTTGCCGTTAGCGTTATATGCGTACACCCACCGGACATTGCGTTCTAGAAAATCAAAAATAAACATTCACCATAAGGGGTCATTCGTCAATAGGTGGAATGTTTCAACCCTTGAAACCCTTTTTTGTCTACCATTACATTTTTTGCTTCAAATACAATCTAATTGGTAAATTGGTTGTCCACAAGGCTTTGTTATTTTGACGTAGAACAACGTCTGTTTGTTTCATTATTAGGGGAGGGGGATGTGCCAGTCAAAAAAAAATTGCGCCACGGAAATATGTAACGAAAATGACGTCATATATGTCATGGCATACATGTATATATGACGTCACAAAATGGGGAGGGTGCCAGGCCAGGGCATATGACGTCATAGAAATATAGGGAGAGTGCCCGATCAAGGCATATACATGTATATGACTTCATATACATATTTGGGTAGGGTGCTAGGTAAGGGCATAAAGATACAGCATGACGTCATACACATACATGTATATTCACAAGTATAAGAAGGGTGCCAGTTGCCATATATATCTGCATATACATGACGCCAAAAACGTAGTTCTAAGCCGAAACCTTACAGTCGTGACTTCGAGCACAGCCCCGGTGACTTTTTATACTTTAAAATTTTAAAATGTCCGGTTTATTCATAATAAATTGGATAAACTTTAAATTTGCATTCTCCGAAAACTGTGTTTTCTCACAATGAAACCACCGAAGATGGACAACTAAGGTTGCAAAACGTTTTTTTGACTTCAAAAAAATAACTCGGACCCTAGGGAGCAACCACTTCTACACCATATAGTTGGCAACCATATCGAGGTTGCGCGCTCTTACATAATCGATAAAATTGTTTGTTGAAAGAGATATTATCAACACATGTTGATTGAGAAGTTGTTAAAACTTTAGAAACGAAAAAAATGCACATCTTGTAGCTTGTGCTACAAGATAAATACTCAGTTTATTTATTTGCATGATTTTCGATTGGAAAAATACCTTTGCAGCTTGTTTCATTAAAGCAAGTCCGATTCCTAGATTCCTGTAATCAGGATTAACGTATATCGCCTCGATATGCAAGTTTCGAATTCTGAACATTGAAAAGTAACGGTAGTACAAGAGCATTCCAACAATTTTCTTGCGTCCTGCAAACATAGCAACAATCAGATTGGGACACTACGCTGTTGGTAAATTATTGTTATACATGAATATCATTGCAACAACAACATGCACACAGGACCACTTTACCCTTCTTACAAACTATTGCATTATTATTCAGAAAAGAAAAATATATATTTGGATAGTCAATTCAAATGAGACCAGTAATAATGGATTTGAGCTTCCACCTCCAAGACCGGGTATCTGGGGCTTTTTGTGCATGTGATGATTTCTTCAGAAACAAGCTTTGCAGAATGTGCTCAAATATTCCACTATTACGAAATTTGCCAAAATTTTCAAGAATTTTAGTTTAAAAAAAATTTTTCTCAGCAATTAATTTCCGACAAATATGCGTGATCCAACTAAAAATAACGAAGCCTATACAGATTGTATATTTATTCCTAGAAAATATATACAAAGAGAAAAAACTACAGATAATATTACCAACAAAACTAATGATCACTATTAAAAATGTTCGAAACTAATAATTCAATTAACCATTTAGGAATATTTCTGAAAAACATAACATCTATGGCTTTTCTTGAATATCTGTAGTATTTAAAATGGTATTTTATGGCTTTATTTTCTGACGTTATGATATTAATATCCTCCAAGCTATTGCAATTTATGTGCTCGTTTTGCTAAATTATAGGGTCCGGACACGCCACACCATTAGAACTAATTTGAATTTTAAAAATAGGCTACATTTCAGATAAATATGCCTCCTGGTTGCGCATCACATTTGCAACAATTTATTCTCATTTTCAGAAATGTGATATATTTATTCTTAAATACTCGCTCGGCTATCGCCATAATTAATTCCCCAGAATGAAAATTAACTTAGTAATTCAAAGCGTGTGCCATTTACCCGATTCATCAGTAATTTCCACAATATACGTATCAAACAAAGGCGCATTTCCAAATCCATCCTCTTCCAGGTCTGAAAATATTTAGTGAAAATATGACATATCTGCAAGTGACGTATCGTACTTGTGCAAAAGAAATGCATTACATCGCGAAAGCTTTACACAGATACATTTTGTGCAAAAAGATTCCAGAAATTGAAAATCAATTTGCATATTGCAAATTATTTTTATTAGGAATGGAGGTTCATTTTGTGATGTCGAGTAGGATAACATGGATGATTTTAGCAACTGGCTTTTTGTAACATCACACAACTCATTTACGTTACATCGAATTCTAATAAATGGCAACACAAGCGCAGACTAGGTCCCGTCGCTGCCAACTTAACAAACAATACTATATTGTTTTATTATAGCTTATAAAAACTGCACAACTGCACATTGCTATAACAATGCACTTTTATTTCAATACTGCATATGCTCTGCTGGCGTCCATTTGAGAGCTGAGAGCTACAGTAGCTCCCACCCAGACTGCCAATAGCAGTCTATGATTTCGTACTAGATAAGTGAAATTTTCTTGCTTAAATTAAATGGCCTTATTTTACTATTATTTCTAATGTAGTTTTTAAAAATTTTCGCCTAGGCGTTGCCTTTAATAATGGCAAATATTTATAAAATGTTGAGACTAAAATCCTGGATTTGAAACTTAAATTTGGACAATTTTCGCCTACGGCGTTCCATTTATTCGGGAATTTTTTCAGAAGTTTTTTGTATTAAATTTCAGGCTAAAATCCTGTATTCGTAACTCAATTTTTCAAAATTTCCGCCTACGGCTTCCATAAAAAATCAGATAAATGAATTTGTTTCCCCTCCCATCCCCCGCCTAAAAATTAGGTCCTGGGTGCGCCACTGCTCTCGAGAGTTTAATCGTGCAAGCGGGCACTGTACTGCGAGTGCTATCGGAGAATTACTCTCGTGAGCCGCTGATAGTACACGGCTATTGAGAGTAAAATAACTCCAATCATGTACTTATTATCTCTAAATGACACACACTATTTTAATATTACACGGTTCGGGCTAAAATTTGCCAAATGAATTCCCTGATTTTCCCCTGACCAATCCGAGTATAAAATTTCCCTGATTTGTTTTAAAAATAAATTCTGTAGCAACAACAAACATTCAACACAAATAAAGATAAGGTTTATAAATAACAAACTATTAGTTGTTTTTTTGCAACTAGTAATTTCTGGGCGACTGCATTTTTATCAGTCAAATAAACCAAAATATTCTGCAAAACAGTTCTCAAACAATTCTTCAATGCTTAGAGCACCTCCATTGAAAATACTACTCAAATTTCAGTGCATATTCATAAGAAATTGTCTTGATTTTTCGAGTAAAAACGGAAGTATCCCAAACCGTTTTCTCTTCCCTGACTTTCTAACCTTGCAATACATGTAGGATAAGAAATATCAGCTAAAATAAATGAATATTTTACCTGACATTAACGGAAATGAATGCAACACCCGCACTGAATTAAGCATTTATCTTAACGGCTGATACTACTCGACTCCTTAATTTTAATGATTTACGTTTAACGTCATTTTGGAATTGTGTTTTAATGATTGACTTACCCTTCACGTCTGCGGTTCTCGTTGCTGCTTGGCCTACATGATCTCCTAATTCCTATTCAATCAAGAATTACAGCATTAGCTGCTATTTCCGACCATTTGGATTCATCTTTGGAGTAGTTAAAAGTCAAGGATAGTTTGACGTAATTTTACGTAAAACACAATGTATTTTTGTAACACCACCACCTCTTATTAGGCACTCAACATTTATCTCTTTCGAAAGTAATAGCACACTTCAGAGTTTCAAAAAAGAAAAGTATGACCTTCAGTAAATTAATAGCAAAACGTTTTCCGTTGATAGACTTATGTAATCAGAATAAATTGGACCAGTCCAAACCTATGTTTAAAAACTTTGGATTCTGATAAGAAAGGAACGGAAAAAATTGTCCCAATAATTGCACCAATAATCTCAAAAAATAATAATGAGATGATTGATTTCAGGGGATTTCCATAATCAATCAATTACCTATACTTGTATATTACTGGCTTTATCCTTGAAAAATTCGTATCTCTATTCAGCACGTAAAAATGTTGGCACAAAATGCTAATGTTAGGAATGAAAATATGCTTTCTAAAGAAAATTCCAAATATTGATGCAGCTTTCAGTGTGTTCTCACTGTTTGGATAAAATAACACCAATTTCCATACCAGAATTTTTTTCCATTTGGATGTCCGTTTAGGAATGAAAAAGGAGGGTGTAATTGTAACACCACTGAAATTGGTGTCATTTTATGGTAAACAAAACGAAGTTTTAGTTTAATAAATAGGTTTGAATTTTTTAAATAAATACTTTAAATTAGATGCAAACGCGTTCCACAAACAATTTTAGTACATATTGCCCATTTTTATTTTAGAAACTATTAAAAACACGAACGGTGTTATGACTGATGCAGTTACGTTTGTACCAAATGTTAATAACCAGTGCAAATATCATTGGAATCAAGCAAATATTTTGTTCTAAATGACTTCCGAGTGTTTTCATTCGGACGACATGCACTAAGAATAGGGCAAAAATCCAACTAAATCACAATATTTTAAACTTTTTTGTATAAGGTCCTTTGACTGAAATCTGAGAAATTCACTCGATCGCTTACCCTAAGGAATGTAGCCATGATCGAACAATCCTCTTTCCTACCAACTCTTATTTCTACACCATCCATTTTACTAGCACATGTAACTAACACAGAGGTTGGCTGCATTATTATATAATCAGAGGAAACGAATTTCACATGAATATAAGAGTGACACGTGAATTAGTCTCACAACCTTCGAACATTTATGATAAGCTTCATCATGGTTTCATTCATCACTTGTTGCGTTCAAGGTTGTAGACAATCACCATATGTTCCGGTATACAAGTATACAAACGATGAGAGGCGTTCACTTATTATTAATCCATTCTCAACTGATATAAAAAATTAGAATGTAAAAAAGCCGTTTGGAAGTTTCCCGAAATTAGTTTCCTTCATAAAAAGAATGCGGTAGGTCAATTATTAATTACCAATCACAAATTATAGCTTTTTGATGCCTTCTTTCATTTGTCTATACAATCCTGTTTATAAATATAGGGTGACTATGGCGCCCATGTGGGGCTTCCAAAGAGGGGGCGGGGTAGGAAAGGGATTTTGGAAAAAGTCAGGGAAATTCCACATACGTTATTATTAACAAACATCAATTGTGTTGCATCTGGTAATTTTTGGGCAATTGCAATTTTACTAGTAAAATTAATATTTATAACAAAAATTAATTTTTTTCCCGTGCATCTCCAGCACTCCAACTTGACTTGACTCCTTTGTCCAACAGCTCATTAAGTATGTTTGATCGGTTAATTTTAGAATGCATTTTTATACTGTACATCTTTTTAAGAACACGGACCAATATTTTTCTAAACTTTAAGGAATTTTGTCTATATTTAAATGTAATATTTATTCCACATTATTACTAAGACAACGCCGTGGGCGAAGTTTTAGGCAAAGTCTGCTCAGAAATAATAATAGGTAAAGGAATGCATTAGTCAAAAAGTTTCGAAAAATTATCAAAAGTAACTGAATTTAGACCACATTTCTTTTCAGAGGGTTCTCACGACTTTTCAAAAATAAAATTCGCCTACATAATTTCCAGGTTTTTCCTTGACCAAAGAAACAACTTTTCATAGCTATAATTTGATATTCAAGCGAAATGATATTTCCAGTATAGTGGTCAAAAACTCAACCATCACAAATATTACGCACTTCTATTCAGTTAATTAAACTACATAGCGAAATTTAGAAAAACAAATTGATAACAACTTATAGATTTTACCCTAACTTCTCCAATAAAAATTACTAAGAAATAACTATTTTAAGTAATGGAATGCCGAAGGCAAATTTTAAAAAAAATCTAAGATAACAAATTGTAGATTTTGGCCCTTTATTTCTATATCAAATTTGCTTAGGAAGGTTTCAATGGAAACTCCGCAGGCAATTTTTTTAAAAATGAGATTGCTTAACGCAATTTAACCTAATCATGTGACCTATGACTAATGGGGTTACCCTAGCTCCTCTTGGTGGAAGGATCATTTGGCACACATATCAAACTAGAATGGTGACATTATGTTTAAAAATGCAAGAAATTATGTTAAATCAACTTAAGGTTTTCAAAATATATGAAAACTAAAAGGATAATTTCCTAAAATGTTGAAAATATAGGAAATATAGGACATTTGAGTAAAACAAAGGAAAATATAGGAAATTTAGGATGGCTTGGATGCCTTATCAAGACAAGGCACATTCAGTCACTCCTGCATCTATACGGAATTCTGCTCTTGTAAAAAAAAATGATAACATTCCTTACATTTGCATACAGTATGTCATATTTTTACATTTGGTCAGGTGGTCAGGGAATTTATTTGTTGAAAAAAACTGGAAAAGTCAGGGAAGTCGGAAATTAAATTTCTGTGGTAACCCTGTTTAATAATTGTTTCTTTTCAATGTTTCCCAACGATAGGAAGGCCGCAGGCAGTTTTTCCCCCAAAAAAACTCACTAATTATGGGTTGGGTTGAAATTTTAAACGTTAGCCTATTTCTGTAACACGAGCACAAATCATGAATTGTACACACAGTTTCATTATTATTATGGACTGCAATGTGTGAAAAAGTTCGAAAAAATCCAATCATGAATTTATGGATGGATATGGACGATACTATTATTCGGAAATAATAATTAAGGGAACGCCCAGGCGAAAACAGAATTAACGACATTGCCAGCCACAGATTTTTGAATATTTCTATTTGGACACAATTTTTGAAAATACTGTATCACAAATAAGTATACGCTATACATTTGTTTACAAATAAATGAAGTGAATAAAGTAGGCGAAAATTGCGAAAATTCTAGAAAAATACATCGCCAATTATGAAATTCAGGTACTAATTAAGGGGAAGGCGTATGCGCAAATTATAGAAAACCTCCAATCATGCACTGATTTCAATAAATTCTGGAAATACTTAATTTCCAGTAAGTAAAATTTCCATAAATACATGATCATAAATAATTTTAGTCATCTGACGTTTTCCTATCAGATTATGTCATTAATTGTCTATTCCAGCGTTTACCAAAGTGTGGGTAGCGAAAAGTTATTGCATTATTTTGTATAATATATCACATATAAAAATCACGAAACGCAGTTCTGCAAATTTTTGTGAATAAAATTCATAACATCAATGGATAAAATGTTGCAATTCCAAACCAGTATAAAAATCCCAACCATGGAAACAAATTGAAAAACCCCTAACTTAAACTGATTTTAAAATTTTAAAGTTTTGAATGAACAGAGTGTCGAAAGGAATTCTTTATTAATCCAATTCTCCTTAATTTACAGATAGAAATCATCCTGCCAAACACTGCACATGTTCCCGATTCCTTCAACGCCATTTTGTCTGGCCATGAGTACGAATACTACATAGCCAGGGGAATTCCCCTTCACCAACTGGTGGACCTCGAATTCATAGGGGCATTCCTAAAACAAGGTAAAACCTCCAAAATTTCCATGATACTCCTGTTTTCACAAATGAAAATACTGTATTTGCGAGATTTCCTTTGGATGGAAACAATTTTTTCTGATCATACATGTCGATGGTACACAATTTTTGTTTATTGAATAAAATTAACAGCAAATTCAATTTTTTAAAACCATAGTTACAAACAGCTACAGTGTTGGATAGAATTATTAGTTCACTAAAGAAAACTACATGTATTCGAGTACCATTAGAGCAACATAAATGAAACAAGAACAGCATAATCAGGCTCACTGACTGTCCGCAATTTTGAGGTGGAAATTGTTGTTGGGTTAAATCGGAATTTTGTCTTTCACGGAAGTACGCCTGAGGCCTAAGATTTGGAACCGTTTATAATTGATGAATTATGTGAATGTGGTGTTTATTACTCTAACCAGTGTTTAATTGATTTAGTTGTCGATATTCAAAACGTAATTTGATGAGATTGTTATGATTCAACTAGCAACTTTATTAATTTATGATAATTGAGTGTTCAGACCGGCTGATCCCATGGGCTAACCTGTGTGACAGAGTATCGTAAATACTTAAAAAAGTGTTACAGGTTTTCTTTGCCATGACTAAACGTGCATCTTTGTGCTTTTGCGTGAGTGGTGGTTTTCTTTTCAACTTAGCTTGTCTCAGCATTGGTTCATTGTGCAGAACTCGTGTACAGGACAGACCCAAGGATTGTTTTATACTGTTTGCAGCAAATCTGTCTGTTGGTTCTGGTTGACAAACAACTTCCTCTCCCAGGACGTTTTCTGGTGTCTTCGTTGATACTGCATTTGATAACATTTGCAACTGCACATTGTTAACGTCCAATTTGTGCAGCTATCTGCCTTTGGGATTTTCTACTGCCGTGCAACATCCACATTTCTCGAATTTCATGTTCACTGAGTTCAAAACCATGAGGCATCGTAACTGCTGTATTTCTTTGGAAAAAGCTGTTCGATAATTGAAGGCATGCCATTGAATTGTCTTACTAATACTTGACATCATTTGCATGTGCATGTTTGGAATGTGGCACTGACCAATGGTTGTGAACTTATAATTGTGTCCAAGAGCATTTCGACATTTGTGAGGTTATCTATACAAATATTCCATACAAATGGATAATTTTTGGTGAACATAAGTCCAATGTGAGCCTGATTATGCTGTTCTTGTTTCATTTATGTCGCTCTAATGGTACTCGAATACATGTAGTTTTTTTAGTGAACTTATAATTCTGTCCAGCACTGTAATAATGATCTTTCCATGTGAAATTTTGCAAATTATCTTTGCTCGTATTTTATTGTGGCCACCAGAAAGCCTCAAATGCTAACATTTTTTGGAACATTTTTTTCGGAATTGGTTTAATTTAGAACTCATTTCCCATTAAGGCTAAATAATTTATAATTTTTTATACATTTCAGGTCAGTTCTCTGGACTCTCTTTGGGGACAAGAATCGATGTAGACGATTGCATCGCAATTCATCCTACAGGTATTGGTCAACCATAGTATTTGGCGAAATTTCAAAGATACCAAATGTGCCAAAAATGGATGAAAGTCTGAAGCTTATCAACACGTCTTTTCCTTCCAAATAGGACTTCTTGTGCTGTCACTGTGCAAGGACACTTACGAGCAGTTGGGAATTCAAGGAAAGCAGACGAATCTCCACAAATCCCAGCACCGGAAATTTGGTAAAACTGTCTGATGTTTTTGAAATTCAATCGCTTATTACAACCCCATCCGCTTCGGAATATAAAAAAATGAAATTCATCTAAATCGCCTCCCAAAACCGAATCGTGTCTTTCGAAAACCTCCATTATTTGCTTCAAGATCACGAATATCGCCTTTCAATTAATATTTTTGGCTTCAAAATCATTGCAAAAGTCGTTAGATTCCATTTCTTGGAAAATAAAACCAACAAAAATGCTTCCAAAATCACCTGGATGCCTAGGCCATTCCCGAAATAAGTCCAACTCTTTCAGATTAAAAAAAATGCAAAATTAGCTCAAAATCCTTACTTAAACGAAGCTTTCATAATTCTTTGGATTTCAAAAGCATTACAGAAGCCTTCAATTCTAGGTTACAAACGAAAATAGCCCTCCCACCCCACCAAACCCCAGATGCAGGTTTCAGATACCAAATGAAGCACAACTAAAGAAATTCTAGTACGTGATAAAACACTGAGCATAAGTTCCTAGTCAATTGTCATTTCTTTATAGTCATTGACATCAACTTGACCGATGAGAAGTTCCGTCCTGGAAAAGCGAACTACGCGAGAACAACCAGAATCTTTAAAGAAAGGCCCTACCTGAAGTTCGATCTTCTGTGCAGATGGGAGCCTCACGGTAGGCGTTTTCAGTCGAGTTTCTCACACGTCATAGAGTTGAGCTTTACAATGTTTTACTTCGACGATAGATCTCGACATATCCAGTCGCTCGATTTACCAGTTCCTCTTGTCTCGTGGCTACCCAGTGGAGATCTGCACTCTGCAGCTGGAGAGCATGTGCTTGTACTCGGTCCCCACACCCAAGATTTCGTGGGGAGAATGGAAGGATGAGTCCCCCACGTCCGTGCCCCTCACACAGTTCATCGGCTGGTTGGGAAATATGAATTGCCACGTAGACCTGTAAGTAGAGATCAATTTCAGGTTCGGATCAAAAATGAGAAGCTCTTGTTGAACGTTTTTCTTGTTTAATTTCGTTTCATTACAAATGCCATTTATGACGTAATACTGAAAAGAGTTTTCTGCGAAAGACATTTGCATGATTTACTGTAAATGCTTTTCACATCAAATAATAGATCTTGCTAAGTATGATCACAGAATCTGAAATACATTTTTTAAGATTCACAAGAGTATGCGGTTTAAAGCTGCCAGCCTTTGTAATGCATATATAAAAATCTATTTATTTCTATAATTATAATTTCATTTATTTTTTCTTGCATTTCAGTTCAGTTGATGTCGATGAATTTATTTCGAATTACAAGTGCCCCGAACCGAACGAAATAGTGGGACAGGTTGCCGTGAAGAAGTGGAGTGGCTTCTTGACGCCGAACATAGTTCGGAAAGTCTTTGTGAACCTGAAGTAAGTTTTAACCCAGCTTTCAAGCACAAGCTCTCCTCAAACATGTGGATGATGGCAATTTGATGCTTTATTTGTCATAGGACCACTTGATATGGTCTCTCTTTTCAACATGCTAAATAATCAGAAAAAACGATGCACTTTTTTACCAGAAAAGCCTTACAACAGAATTAAATTGAGAAGTTGTATCACCTAAATTTAATTTCAAAAAGAGCCTTTTTTTTCTCATGAAACGTTGAATTTTCCAAAACAAATATAATTGAAATATACACGTTTATCCCAGTCCATATTCTGAATACTTTAAAAATACATTATCTTCTTCATATCCTCACCCTAGAAATTACCTAGAACCCTAAAATTCATTCTAGCTTATAAATGTAAACCCAGTAAAGCAATTTTTTTTTAAATTTCAGTTCAACGATCAACCTTTCCTACAAATATCCATGGGCAGCTCTCGTGGTACATGGATTCGATGATGCTCCACTGATCGCAAGTGGAAAACCAAAGCACAGCGGTTTCTCCGCAGAAAATCGGGGCCACCTGTTCAGCGTGGTGCTGTTTCCAGACTCTTGCTACTGGTTACATAAACACGAACCCATCAGTACCACCTTCTGAATAAGCTACAGTATTCGTTGAAAATTAGATTTTGTAACACTTTCCATTGTATATAAATAAAAAATGCAAGACACAAAATACTGACATTGTCATGGATGAATCACGATTATTAATATCAAACATCAAGTGAAGTATGCATGTTTTCAAAAAATAAAAGTGTGTAGAGAAGTTACTTACGCAGTTAAACTTCACCAAGTTCCTCTGGCATCGATTCCAAAATTCCTTGGATCTTCCCAAGCATGATCTCGTTATCCCCAAAGCAGTCACATGTCCTGTATGGCGGCAAAATTTGCAGAGTCTTCATCACTACAAGCACCGAGTCATCTTCTTTGCAGTTGGAAATTGGAATCAGGTTTTGCTGGAACCAGCTCATAATTTTTTCTTTCCTGCTCAACAACTCTGAGGTGGATAAGCTTGCCGCCGCATCATCACCAAGAAACTGTTCTAAAATTGCAGAGCAGTCTGTAGGAAATTCACCACTTTTCATAACTGTTACATTAATGATGGCATGGCCAAGTACACATTGCACATTGTTTTTCTCTTGTGAAGAGTGAACGATGAGAAAACTGAAAGTATTTTTTTTAAATTAGACAACTTATTAAAACCATAATCACAGAAAAATCTTGGAAAAAATATCCGGCTAAATTCTATACCCAACAAAACAAGACTTTATGTCGGTATATACCTTTTTGTTACGGGGTCTATGGTGTACACCCAGCCGGCATAATCGGTGCCTTCTCTAGTGCTGATCTTCACGTATTTTCCTACGTACGTTTTAATCAAGAGGGGATTATCCAGATCCATTAGCAAGTGGCAAGCGATCGACCTGTTAAATGATAATAAATTGCAAATTTAGCATCGCATTATATCCCAACTTTCATGAACTCAAATTTTTCACGTATGTGAAATAATAAATTTAGAACAGTTAGAAGAACTGAAGGATGATTGGGAAGGGAAGAATGACGTGAGCTACTGTCCCAGCTTTCGCCTGGAAATACTATGGAATCCACGAAAACCACAACTAGGATAGCCGACCCAGGATTCGAACCCCGGTCTCATTTGATACCATATCTGCTTCACGTTTTTCTTGGGACTGATGTTCATGTTTTATAAAGATCTGAAATCTGTACCATCCAAATACGGACCTGTTAGCATTCATTGCCACAATTTATCAGAAAATATGAACGTTGTCAAAAAACAACAACCTAACACAGATAGAGGTACGTAATGAAATCATATACGCATGATTTATTTATGGCTTGAAATTAACTTGAATAAGTACGGAAAAAGCACTTTTCCGTTCGGTATCAGGGTCTCAACAAACAATTGTTCGAAACATAAAACGGAGATCGGTCCGCTATGATAACAAACCCCACGTGCTTTTAAAGTTTTCCAGGCATGGCTATTACCTTGGTACAGCGAAGACTTTCTTTTAAACGAAGATTTGTTTGTGGTTGAATCGCGCCTCACGTAAATACAGAAATGATCAAAAATTCTTAAAATACAAATCGAAACCAAACAAGAACGTCAAATCTGGAAACGCGCAATCAGCTGAATAGTTGAATCCTGATTCCTGAATGAATCTGAAATTTCAAGCGCCGTTGGTCAGAAGGGTCGTTCATAAAATATCCTCGAAATAATATTTCGTGTTGTTGAATTAATTTTTAATTATTTTAACAACACGAAATATTATATTATGTAATGTCCACTCTCAGTCATTGGAGGGAGAGGACGTCTTTGGCGTGGACTAAAATTAATTGGTTTCCGTCCATATGAAGACACTACACTACCCATGCCAACACTACCCATCTTCCTGATTCTTTCGACGCCATTTTATCTGACCATGAGTAGGGGTACCACAAATGCAGGGGTGTTCCCCTGCCTTATATATTGTCAAATTTCAAAATTAACGAATGAAAATAAACCACACGTATTTCAAAATTACTTTCCTCTTCGAAGAAAACAATTCATTGTAACACAAGTTGCCATTTCTTCACAGATTATCGTTTATTTTATTAAATTTGATACATGGGAAAAGGTAATTAATATTAATTAATAAATAATTGTACCGAAATGTAATTAATACTAAATAATGAAATTAAAAACAATATTCATCAGCGTTGAGAAACAAGTGGAAATAGCATAATGTCAAGTTGTGTGAGCGCGGAATGACAATTGACTCTTGAAACTTTAATACTTTTAGCATGCATGTTTTAAGGCAGCATCTTTAGCATTTGTGGAATTTATTTTTTGGAATTTCAGTAAGTTTGATTTATTTTTACACTTTGAGGACTCGATTCAAGAATGGCACGAGCTGAAGAAGCAACACCAAAATTCTGCTAAATTCAAGGCGTTGTTCGAAAACTACCATTTCGGACAAATTCAGCTAAATTTAGCCAATCTGCTGACTACTGCATTTGCCAAATTGAAAACGGAGATGATTCGCTTGCGAGAACCACAGCCTCCCAAGACAGTAAAAAAGTGGAGATGAAATCCAATGTCGAGCATGCTGAGGTCGGATAAATAGCCAAACAAATTGGCGAAAACGCACCAAATCCACACAGTGACAAACGGAAGTCAAAACAACGAAGTAACAAAGACATGTCAAATCAAGAAAGTAAACGCACGTCAAAACAACAAGCTATCAAAGGCACGGCAAACCAAGTAAGCAAGGTAGACACGTCGAAACAACAAAGTGACAAAGACATGTCCAAGCAAACAAGTAAGAAAAACACGTTAAAACAACAAAGTAACGAAAACATCTCTAATCAAGATGACAAAGATATGCTAAAACAACCTGACATAGACATGCTGGGCAGCATTATGCGGACCAATCAGGCCAATCAGATTTCATCCCCCTGTTACTTCAACATGGAGCTGATATTAATGTCAAGAGCAAAGACAAGACGACTCCTCTGCATCTGGCTGCTGGACATGGACACGAACAAGCCTTCTGCTCGCTGATCAGAAAAGTCTCTGATGTGGACGTTGCAGACAAGGACTTCTTGACACCACTCCACTTCGCAGCACGACAGGGCCATGAGACGATCGTGGCCATGCTGCTGGAACAGAATGCAGGTGTTAATGGTAACGCCAGTTCAAAGTTTACTCCGCTCCACTCAGCGACAAAGCATGGGCACAGTGGAGTGGTACTCCAGCTCCTCGACAGGGGTGCAGACATCAACTCTGTAGGTCATCTGCACTACACACATATTTTCATCGCCCTGTTTGAGAAAAACCTTGAGATTGCAAAACTCTTAGACGCACATGGTGCAGACCTCCATCGATTGAGCCAAAGCGAAACATCTCCTCTGCACGTTGCTGCCAAAAACGGAAATGCCAACATCTTCAAATGGCTCCTCAAGAAAGGCACAGCACTTCCTTTGGCAGCCCGGAAAGGCCATATGGATATTGTGACTATGTTATTGGAAGAGCATGCCAATGTCAACGTCACCGGACAGCAAGGACTGAGGCCCTTGCACGGTGCGATGAATGCTGACCAAGAAGAAATCTGTAGGTTTTTGATTGAAAATGGAGCCGATGTGAACGCAACGAAGTTCAACTCCAAAACGTCCACCACTGATGCGGACATATTTTTTGCTGAAGAATGGCCCCTGATGGTTGCAGCCATAGAAGGGAATGTCGGTCTGGTGGAAACCCTCATCGGACACGGAGCAGACGTGAATAAAGTAAGTCAAGAACTGATAACAACACTCCACTGTGCAGCAGCCTTCGGTCAGAAGGAGGCGGTGATCAGTTTGCTGAATAAGAATGCCAATGTCAATGCCATCAGTTCTGATCTTCAAACCCCACTATTACTAGCAGCCAAGTACATGAATCATGAGGTGGTTGTAAAGCTTCTTCAGCATGGTGCCACCGTCAATGCGGCTGATTCTAATCAAGTGACAGCATTGCATTGGTCAGCCAAAATCGGCCATGCCCCCATGACCAGAACCCTGCTGCAGAACGGTGCAAGCACCAATGCAGTTTGCCACAGAAAGTGGACGCCACTGCTGATAGCAATTGAGTATGGATTCTGTGAGGTGATGGAGCTTCTGCTGGACCATGGAGCAGATGTTACAGACAAGAATTGCCTGCCTGCTATCCAAGCTGCTGTGATGTTTGGTCAGCCAGATGCAATTCAAACCCTCCTGAAGCACGGATCCGACGTGAACGTCACAGACAAGTACGGTCAAAGTCCTCTTCATCTGGCCTGCCTCCAAGGCTGCAATAGGTACGATTTTGCAGTCCTTAATGACAGAATCAACGTGGACACGAGCACTAAGCTGGAGATGATGAATCTCTTGTTCCAGGCAAATGCAATGCCCAATGCCAGGGACAATTTCGGCAACACCCCTCTGCACTACGCGGCCGAAAGTGGGGATTCAGACGTCATCAAGGTCTTGCTGACCAACCAAGGAGATCCAAGCGCAATGGACATGTGGCAAAACACCTCCCTGCAAATCGCAAAACGCTTTGGCCACACCGAATGCTGCGAATATCTGAGTCCTGACATTGTGATTAATGACACTGATAAATCAACACTGACAAGTGCTGATAAAGACAGCGATGTACTTCTTGGCAGAACTAAAACTTGCAATGAGGCATGCATCAAGAGTTTATGCGAAGCAGTGCACGAAGGCATGGTTTACTTGGTCAAAAAACTGCTTGCTGAAAACAGCATTAGCTCTCAAAATGTCAATGAGAAACATTTGCTTCATTCGAGCGTGGCCAATGGAGATATGGCAATTGTTGGAGAACTCATCAAGAGCGGCAAGGCTGACGTGAATTATCCTCGCGAAGACTTGATGACTGCACTGCATTTATCCGTTCTGTTTGGCTACAAGAACATCTTTAAGCTCCTCCTCGAATGCGGGGCTGATGTGAGGGCAGGCACCAAGAAAGAGCAGAGATCAGCTCTGCACCTGGCAGCTGTGAATGGGGACAGAGATATTGCAGAGATCCTGGTATCTGCAGAAGGAATCAACATAGACATGGTTGACATCAACGGGGAAACCCCTTTGTTTCTGGCGTGTCAGTCTGGCCATCAAGACATTGTCGATTTGCTCCTCCAAAAAGGTGCAGCAATAAATCGTGCCAACAAGCGTGATGTTGCTCCCATCCACGTGGCTGCCCTGAACGGATGCGGCTGATTCGTGGGAAAAATAGCAGGTTCTTTCTCCGACTGGTGAGGAACATGGCAGCGTTTTCTTTTTCCTGGCTGATTCGGAACGTGGCGGTGTTTACTTTGTAATTGTCCCGGTTTGTCTGGGGACGTATCTTGGCCTTTAGTCCCGGCTGATCCGTTGACGCCCTTTTTAAAACTATCCCGGATGGTCCGGCAGCGGTTTCTGTCCCGTGGATTCGAACCACGCTCTGCTACCACATTGATCAAAGATTGTTTCAGAGGCGAGCGTGGTGGGCTATACTTCAGTTTACGTGATTATCGAGATTGGACGAACTGGTCGCATTATTGTATTAAAACTTACATTTGTGAATAGTACTCACCGAAACCAGGTGCGGAAAACAAACGAGAATGCTGTACGTTGCGTGGTTTGAAAAATAACAACAAAAACACAAAATGTTCGGCTATCCGCCATACTGCGTTGTCATGCAGGGAAAAATGTCCGCAACCCGCAACGCAGGATAGCCATGCACGGAAGCCCCATTTGACCAGTTATGGAATTTGTTTACATTATATTAGTTTAGGTTAGGTTAGGTTAGGTTGTATCCCGTCAGGTTAGGCTGTATCCCATAAGGATAGGCTGTATCCCATCAGGTTAGGCTAGATTCTACCAGGTTAGGTTCAATCAGATTAGGTTGCATAGGCAATCCGCAATGGCCGCAAACCATGCAGGGCAGCCCCCATTTTTTTCCTTTTATCCTTATTTTTGGATTATTTATATTCCAATATCGTTTCCGCGCTTCTTTTTCAGTTTCTACTCACGTTTATTAACTTCATAAACCTGAATATCGTTGATTTTTTGCGTTTTCAACAAATCACGTAAACTGAAGTTATTCCGAAAACTGATGAATTCAAATTGAATTCTGTTTAATATCCGTATTTTTTGGATATTCGATCATCAGTATTAGGTAATACTGAGCATGTGAGAGCGTTCATCAACATGACTTTCATTATTTAATCCAAAAGCCAATTACAGCCAAGTCATTATAAATAAGCTAATTATTGTGACACGAACTAAAATGACGTACATGTAAATAAAAACTTTTTTAAATAAATTTATTTATCCATTTAGGAATCATTTTTCATAACTGAACAACCGCAGAAAAAAGAATCAGGCAAATACTTAAATATCTGCAGTCTGCTAACGGTGAATAAAAAATTGACCGATATCAATCGTTAAGACAAACTTTGAAGAAGTACATGTAAATACAGCAAATTCAAAATTTTATATATTTGCATGCACCATACATGTACATGAACTATGATCACGCAATCGCAACGTCTGCCTGAAACTAATATTATTTTTAAATGTAAATTTTAAACCATGATTGAGATCATTGACCTGTATGGTCAACTGTATGGAACCTTGGTCAATTTCACCAATGGTCACCACTTCCCTGGCATTTCTTGTTAACTGGAGCGATTCAAAGAAATACCATCCATCAAAAAAACGAAAACGAAATTTATCAATCACCATTTTATAAATATGCAGTGAATTTTCAGAGGCACTGCAGATGGAATTGTTAGGGCAAGTCAGGGAAACATCGTAAATCGGCATGAACCTTGATTGATCAAAACTGGTCAATCCAAATGCCGCTCAAGTCCTCCTAAACATCCATCTCTAAATAACACGATGAATAATACATATTAAAACATTAAGTGCTTATCTCTAATGATATAACATTCTGAATTATTAATACAAAAACTCAATAATTGCTTTTCTCTTATTACACTCAACAGAAGTTTATGAATAATCGAAATGTTCACCCGATACTTAAGGCGGCGTTGCCAACGGTCAATCCGAATTTCACCAACCGAAATTTTCGCAAATTGTCATTTTTTTTCCGGTGAGCGCATAATTAACAATTTGTCAGATATGACGAAGTGTTCTTTTCTCTCTCATTTCCGTCACATTAGCATTCCTGGGATTAGGACCATTTGCGATCGGGATGAGCCCGTTATTCTGAAGTTGATTTGGCTGATGGTCATCTCCATTTGCTTCTACTTTTGCGTCTTTCAACTGACTGGAAGAATCGAGTACTATTTCAATTATCCGGTCACTTTGTCCTACGAACTGAGACCCGTCGATAGATTGCAATTTCCGATCATTACACTGTGCGGAAATGCTAGGTACCCCATGGAAGCAAATATCTTTTCCGACCTCATTGAGACAGTAAGTTCACTTGCAAAATACGTTGAATTTCCTAAATCTTAGTGGTCAAGGAGGTGAACTATGACATATGAAATTCCAAAATTCTGTTGCATATGCTCGCTTCCTAGAATTGAAAATTGCACGTCCAAAATCAGAATGGAACTGAGCCTTGACCAATGAGAGCTTTTCAGCTTATAGATTACGTCTTTCAGCATAGCGAAAGCCACAAACATGTTCCACAGATAGAACGTGTTGTGGAGCTGGCATGATTAATCGCAAGAAAGCTCTTGCCTTCTGTTGGTCCATTTGAATTCCTCAGTATCATTTTGCGAGTTTTAGACAGCTTAAGACCTCCTGAACACGAATAGATACTGTAGTTACATGTATTTCCTTGAAGAAAAACATGCATTGTGTTCAGCAAGTCTGCAGTGGAGATGTCCAATTTAAAATCGGAATAGCTTATTAAATGAACATCTTAAAGCACTTTCAAATTGACAAAAATTTCTATCGAATTTCGTTGGTGAATAGCCCGAAAATGCAATGCCATAAATTCACACCAATTTACAGAAAATGTATCGTTTTTCAAACAAATTATGCGAAACATTATTATTGCAACTTTTCTAGTCCCTGAACATCGTATTTCCTACTGAAACGCTTTTATGGTGACAAGGGTAAAGGCTTGCAGATGTCACAAACAATTGCAAATAATTTACTGCTATTTTAAGACTTTTTACTTGAGAATTTAATGAGGAATTTTGGTCGAATTTGGCGCATTTTTAAGAGCAATAAATTGTCCACAAAACGAGCTTTTTTGATTTTAAATTGGATATCTACTTGCTGAAAAAAATACGTTTTAGTACCTTTAGGTGGACCAGATTATTTGCTCGCGAGTTTATTTTGAAATTCGTGACAATTATATTAATTTTCGATGTTATCTTTAGTGTGGGTATTCAGGAACAAAATTATGCAATTCGTCCGACTTCTGGTCGCCGAGAACCACTGCGAGTGGCAGCTGCTTTTCGCTCATTATTCGTAAATTTATTTCTCATAATCCGAGTTCTGGGACATCACACGCTGGACATTGACTGACCCTCAGCAGTGACTTTTTTTTTATCTTCTTACTGTTTCAGCTTTTTCCTATTACTATTTCGGACCTTATTCGGGCATCAGAATCACCCTGAAAGATCGTGAAACCAAACCAGAATTTAAGTGGACTGTAAATGCAAAACATTTCAAATATTTCGATTCATTGCAGTTCTTTTTAGTGCATTAAATTTTCATCAATTTCAGGTTACACTTAGTGAAGTCTGGGAGGATGCTATTTACGACTCAATCGACCTGTCCATCCCCGTCTACAGCAAACTGGTCAACACAATCACGTACGCTGAAAAGCTGGTGATGACCGTTCTATTTTTTTTTCTAGAGTATTTAGGTATATTAGTGAGTATTTTGAAAACGTGCCAATTTTTGACAGTATGTACACGAAAATGTTACGATTCGACCGTGCTATCCCAGTTACGTAGTCAGGAATTGCAAGATGTCTTGTAACGACCGGATATTGTTAAACGAAAACCATTGCAAGTAAGTACAATTTTTGCAAAGTCATTTTTCAGTCTTATTGTACAGGGTGAATAGTAATAAAATAACATCACATTCTCACATATTATAATGTCAGAATTTAATAGAAATGTCATCTTTTTTTTAAGGGGAGGGAGGGGGAACATTTCACTTTTGATTTTATATTTTGGTCGACCCAAAAAAGATGACCACCAAAAAATACGCACATTTTTTGCTGCAAATACTTATTATTATTGTTGAATTGATTTCTCCTTCGTTGTAGAACTGGTCGTCTTCTTGGGTCCGAGTTAGTTTTTATACTTCGAAAATACCTCCTTTATTTATAAAAAAAGTAAATAAACTTAAAAAAAGAACCGTTATGCGACCTCCAGAAACGGATTTTTCCTCTCATTGAAACCTCCGAAGATGGACACCGGAGTTTACATATATATATACATTTATAAATATAATGGTACTTTTGAACACCATAAAAAATAGCTCAGACCCTAGTGGACCACCAATTCTACACAGGGGTGAAATTGAATTTGGCATTTATAGCATATTAGCATTTATAATATCATCATCATCATATTGGGCATCCTGTTGGGCCTGCCTTAAACTCTCCCACTTGACATAATCGATGTTATTTTCGCCATCAGGTACTCCTTCATGACCACGGTTGACGTTCCCCTTTGCAAGAACCCTTTTTTGTTGCGAGAGACCCACGATCTGTTGAGAAAAGGAGAGCCCTGTCGCTGTCCCAGAGCCTGCCAGTCCAGCACCTACGAACTTCAGTCGGACACCAGGGAGGAGTTGATCAGCAACAACACAGTGGTGAACGTGTTCTCCAACAGGGAAGAGGTGGAGGTGCTGGCCGAAAAGAGAGCCTTCGTGCTCTACGCCCTCATCTGCGAGGTCGGTGGCACCCTGGGCCTGTTCCTGGGAGCCTGCATCCTCACCTTCATCGAGATTTTCGAGAGCGCAGCTGCTGGACTCTGCCAGAAGAAGAAGGAGACCAGCGTCAAATCCCTTAAGCCCAAACACCCCTCGCTGGTCTACACCATCGACATAATGAGCAAGAGACCCCCTCGTTTCACTCACTTCAGCCCCTGATGGCCTTTCTTGACCACGATTAGTCTTCATCACCATTTTTCCCGTCGTTCTGCATGAATACTTGAGATTAATCTCGTAGTTGACAATGATAGAATCTCAAATTTGCCAGTACTGACCCTGCACGATCAGTAATAATGTCATCCTTTAAGTATTGATACTGATTAGCATAAGATTCAAATTATTTTTCCCAGTTATTTATTGATCTTTCCGTTAAATGTTAATGCTGATCCAACACAATGAATACTGATCGTGTAAGGTAAGTACTGTAGTGATTACTGAATTTACTGATACTGATTGCTAGAATGCATAGGAAATTAGGAATATATGTATACAGTGTATATAATATTGAAATATTGATGCATACGAAATACTGTCAGTAATACTGATAGTGTAAGGCCAGTACTCTACTGATGAATAGCTAGATTGCATAGAAATATATCTCGAAAATCGTATGCGTCACAGTTGTCTGAGGAAGTATTGTTTGAGGGCCATGGCCCTCGGTGCTGCCCTTCAGGTTCCAATGCAATCTTTTCAATAATAAATTGGGGGCAAATGAAGACGTTTTAAAAAAAAAAAAAAGTTAACGTTGCTTGATACAAGTACACGTTTCTCGTTAGCCTAGCTCAGCCCAGAAATTGGTTTAAACTAAATTTGGGACGTTGTCCTTTGCGGCGAGAAGTGGTAAAGCAGGCAATAATCAGAGCCAAGAGGATGTCCACTTACATTACTTCTACTACTACTATAAAGGTGTCTAACATGCGTGAAAACACGTTAATTAGGCCTCGCTAGCACCACTGGCATTTTATAATAAACACTCTAGGAGGGAGAGGGAAAAGAAGATGGACAATGGGCAATTTTCGTGCCACCGCCTGTTTTGTCGTTTAATAATAAAAATAATAATAATAAATGCACAGACGATTGCACAATGCGCAGTTAACGTTGCACTGGAATCAAAATTTACTTGTAATAGCACAATTTTCGAAGGCCATCTTTCATAATTTAGCCAATTTTATATTAAGGAAAATCTGCAATTTTCAGAGCCTTGGTAGCCAGTAATCTCTCAAAATGGCTTTGTTTTTTATATAGTTTTTTGTTTCCGTCAAATAAAGGTAATTTGAGTTAGCACCGCCATAGCTGGGCTGGATAATTTTATAATTACCATACACAAAAAATAAATGAAAATGATAATGTTCGCGGTAATCTAGCATTTGTGACGTCAGGAGGAAATTAGCTTCTCTAAATTGGACTTTGGCCCCATTATATTGCTTCAGAACAGTTTTGTAAATGTCACATTGCATTTTCTGATAGTTTTATAAATGCTACAATAAGCGTGTTACAAAAAGCAAATTTATATTTATTCACTAACCTTTGACATTTTCGCATTTCAAAATGATGAGAGTAAAAATTGGGGAAAAACAAAGCTAAATAAGGGTAAATCTTATGTCTGTTATGCCTCTAAAAGAACACTTAACAAATGGCGTCTTGATTGTTTGTTGCTATTCACTTCAAAAAAATTCAGAAAATAAAGGAAAATAAATCGGAATATAAACCACTTTTTGCATATTTTAATCGGTTGAGTAAACAATTATGGACGATACAATATCAGATAAAACCAATTTACACACATTCGGAAGTTTACATTGCTCTCGCGCTCTCACAGATGGTGCCTGGAAGTTGATCGGCCATCTTTCAAGCATTGAAACTTCAGCACAAACATTATAACGTAAACAGTACATAATATACATGTATATAAATAAATTCTGTAAAAATATAAATTTCTTATTGCTGACTAAAGGATTTGCGTGCTAATCTTGCCAGTTTGACTAAATCTGGGTGTCCATTTGAGAGTTGAAAGCTATTTGAGATTATTCTCGATGGTTTCTATCGCTCTTGGTTTCCTGCAGATCTCATGGTCACTAAATAAAACATCAAATATCGTTGTACCGATTGCATCGTTCAAATTGGTTGTAAAAGAAAAACAAGTTTTTTTTCTTTCTTATTTTTTAATAAAACTTAAAAAAAAAAAACTAATTCGTGCATTCATCGAGGCCCTCGATATCGTTAACCCCAGCTCATCAAACTAGTGACAAATCAATTATTATCTCAAAAGCATTGGTAAACTAGGCCAAGATGGTTAATGAATTCTGACGATTAAGTTTCGGTGCCTGCTACAGTTTTCAATCATAAATTTTTTTGGCCGATTAAATCGATGGATTTAGGCGCTACAATAATGTGAAGGTGAAAGACCATTATTACGTTTAACCTCAATTTATGGTTTCATTAATGATGGCGCTTGATAAGGTAACCTAATTGAAAATTACCGCGGTGTGCATCACCGCTAATTAGACGTCTAATGTCGATAATGTCCTATTTGCAACAATAATTTGAATTGTTAATGTTGGTTTTGAATTCAATACTTCAACAAAGGTAAGAATTTTGTTTTTTGCATTTAAAAACTGATTTTCTACAGAATTATGCTAAACACGTTCAACCAGGAAACGTTGCACGTTGTTGTCGTGCAATTCCGTGAAAATCGTCGATGCTAATTAATTTAACATTTGTTTGAACAGTCTATCTTAATTTCATTCTGAATTCCTGTTCTGTTTCAGGTCTTGGGAAGTCACCTAGTGGAACAAACTACGCTATTAACATTAACAAGTTGTTGAACTGCTCTTGGAACGATGAATTATCATATATGGATTTTGACTTCTTCAAAATTGAAGTTGATACACAAAAGGTGGGTTAGGTTTGATGAATTTCATTTGGATGCTGCTTCAAAAAGATAGCAACATTTTCTAATTCCGAATTAATTTTTATTCAAAAATATTCGAGTACTGCAAGAAAAAGTTTTTTGTTTGTTTTACAAGCAGATTTAATCGTGCATCGTGTAATCGCTAAACATTCTTGATTAATTTTTGATTATAAGTCATCGGAGTATTTATGTCGTGAAATGTCGTGATCAGTTTTTCTAGGCATTTCGCTTTCGACAACAATGCGAAATTTTAGGAATCTAATCACGAATGACTGCTATGCAAATTATCGCATATTCAAATTACCAAAATCTTCATATGCCCGTGGCATCAAACTGTTTCCAAAACTAGAATGGCACTGAGCCAAAACCAATCAGAGATATTGAGCTTATCGATTTCGTCTTCCAGCATAGATAAAGCCCAGACGACGTCACACGCGTTATGGAACTGGCATGATTAATCGCAAGCATGCGCGTGCGTCCATTCCATTAGAATTCCCCAGAATCGTTCTAGTTTTGCATAGAACGCAGAATGACAAATGGAGCAGAGAAGTGTTGAAATATTCATCAAATGCAACAAGAAAAGGCCCCTAAAAAAGAGACCGATGAAATTCCTCTCCGAGGACCTGATGATGACATCTCCATCGAGTGGAGTCGCTGGTCAGCGAGTGACCAAAGATCAGAACCTGAGGGGATAAACGTCCAGCAGATCGGTGCAGTCTCCTACCGAACAATCGTAGACGTAGAAAGCGTTGCATTTTCCGGCCGCAAACCGTATGAAGGATCCGATCAAAGTCCTTGAGAGCGATGTGACGAAAGCGTTTTTGAATTTGTAACTGACTTCCTCTCCAGGCTTGAGCTGGACATTGTCTGCGGCGTACTTGTAGCCGATGGTGCCGCACACGGCCTCCCACTCGCCCACCTTGAAGCTCACCCTGCGTCCGCTCACGTTCTTGATGGTGATCACGTCCGAACTGTGGTCCCTCTTGCTGCAACGCCACTCCAGGCCCCCTCTCCAGGGGTAGCAGCGGGTGCTGCGCCGACGGAACTGGCCCTCCGAGGACCACACCACGGCGGCCAACACCACGGCCAACCGCAGGACCACCAAGTGCCTGGAAACCATCTGGAAAATGTCATCTGGATTACTTGCTGACCAGGTTTCTTAATTTCATTCGCTTATTATATACTCTAGTAAAATATTTGTTTAGACAATTTTGACTAAAATTCCTCAATGGGGATTCATGGTCCAATCAAATTTATATACGTGTAATCAAAATTGTGTAAAATATTTTTAATTTATTGATATATTTAATCAGGAATGCTATTTCTTCCATGGTTTTTTTTAAAATAAGTTTCGTTAACAAATGGCACAAACGAAGGAAACGCCGAAGACGTTTTGTATTAATAAAAATGTATGACAAAAAATATTTCTCCACCCTCAAAACCTTAACTGCTTTGGGAGTAAAACCTGTGGTCGCTGGAGACCCTGAAGGGTATCTCTGTGACGAAGCTACGTGTATTTTCATCATTTACAGAATTTTCAATCTTCCTTTAAAGTATTTTTCTTCGTTTTTGCATTTGTGAAAGTTTGCTTTGATCGATGAAGACACGTGACATCCTCTGTTCTCACGCGTTTTTCTGATGTTTTTATCAAAAAATGTCAAACGAACAAGTGATTGCATCCTACCTGGTCAGTCGCTTGTTGAGCACTTTGTTAATAAAAAACGGACGGTGTAAGCTATTTTAGGCCACCTTCTGTTTACTTGCCATGAAAAAACTTTGAAATAGTAATTTGAAGAAGAGGTTCTGGTTATATACGAAGTGAGTAGCGAATGGCTGAAGAGGAAACCATTTTCGTCGAATCCTCCCCTCCCTTCATCGCTCTTATCAACCCCTTGTCATTTCGCCCCGCTGGACAATGTTGACCAACAAATCAGCGTGGTCACGACGAGTTCCGCGGTCATCGACACCCTAATTTGTAGATCCTCTCCTCGCGTGTTTTCCACGGACAAGTTATTTACCCGCAATCTGCCTATAGGAATGAAAAAAAACTTGCTCATTGGTCATTAAGGGGGTATGCAGGTGATGGAGGGGGGGTGTCATTAAGGTTTTTTTCATTTAAATTAAAATTGCACGGATTATGCTTTCACAATCTCGTCCTGCTTGACCAATTATTGCATTACGAACTCCCAATTTCCAAGTCTTGAAATTGAGTCCATGGGCCTCCCGTGTTGAAAAGATCAATGTATGATTCTATGCTGATATCGCTATATATTATTTATTTTAGACTACTGACATTGATATGTTTAGTGAAATCACCATGATAATTGTATAGTGATATAGTTTTTTATTTCAACTACTGATGTCAGTATGCCTAGTGATATCGTTGTATATTGTGACATATAGTGGTTTGTTGGACTACTGATGTCAGTATGCTTAGTGATAACACTACACGTTTTACTAATATCACCACATATATGACGAGATTTATGGCTGATCCTTACATGTTTGGAACGTTATTTGATATTGCGATATAATGTAATACTGCACGGTATTAATTGGGTTAAAGCCGAAATTGCTGACAAGCAAGTTCTCACTAATTAAAAAAAAATAAAAAATTCAATAAGAACAAGATTTTATGGGACGTGGGAAATTGGTAGGTCAGCAGTGGTTTTAAATATTTGCGTTTTATGGTTACTTTCAGTGTAATTTAAACAAGCCTGAAAATCAGGTCTTTGAGATAAACTCGATTAAACACGCGCAGACTGGTAGTGTAATAAGCCCTTGAAATGCAAATTTTAATTGGGTTTATCTTTTTTATAGGATTCCTTCGAGATAATAACTGCATCCTCATTTACATTATAAACTACAATGCATTTCATTACGTTTTTTTCCATTCATTCTTTTAAATAGTTTAAACTATGTTTTATGCAAACGTTATCAGGGTTAAGAACCACTTTTATGCAAGTTATGCAAATTTGATTTGACAAAAAATGGCAGTGGAAATACAGTAAATTATCTCGTTTATTTACTTTTGTGAAATTATTTTTGGGAAAGGAAAGACCCCCATGTGAGAGGAAATAATATTATCCTTTGGGGCAAATTTTGTAATTATTCACAAGAGGTGTTTGTCCTCAAATGACGTCATTGTGCAATTTGTGTTAGTTTTTCGCAAGGGGAATCGTCTTTAGTTTTCATTTATCTCTGTCATTCTAGCGTTCTAGCATTCTAAAACACAATTTTTATTAGTGATTTTATTATCAAAACTTACAGTTGTAACATTTACATGTACAGGTATTTTTAAAAAATGATGCTAGTCGTCAAATGTAATAAGTTGTTAAATAGCACTCATTGCCGGTTCATCAAGCTCGGATTAGTTCCGGTGGTCATGCATAAACGACGTCCACACACGCAGCAAATTGGGCCTTTTATGGCCTTTGGGGGATGGGGGTGAAGGCAGTTACCAAGTCTGGACGTAATATTTGAAATTGGGGAAGGGGGTTCTGTCAAACGTCCACTAAATTTGCCGAGTGCTGTATTATTTATTTAGTAACAGAGGCGCCCATGTGGGTTTCCCCAAAAGATAAGGAGGGCGGATTGAGGTCTCATATGCCCCCACCTATCCCTTCAGAAAATTTTCAGAAATTTGACCTTGGGGGGAAAAACTGTTTTATAGAGAATCTGAAAATACAATCTGATCTAATAGCAATTCGAAATCAATTCCAAAATACAATTTTTATTATATTTTTACATAAGCATCAACTTACTAGTAAAAAAAAAATGAAGTAGGCCCTTGGAAGGGCGGTCCAAAATGCACAATTTTATTGGTTATATTACATAAACATCAATCTAAAAATGGGACATGCGATTTGATATTTATTTTTATTTATTTTCTCCAAAATATTTCTCCAAAAATGGATTGGAGGGGGCCAGCGGAGTGCTGTTTGAAGCCCTGTTTGGCAATCGATAACAGAAGACTAAGGCCCATAAGCGATGTATATGCAGGTTCTGAACCTTAATCGGTCCACGTTAGATGGCCCTAACCTGATAGAAGAGGGTTGGGGGTTAAAAATTCGACATTTTCAGTGGACGTCGTTAATGTGCGATCTTGACCCGCCGCTAATCTCCGATTAACCAGATTAAAAGTATAAGTTATTCGAGCTGGCCACCGGAGGGATTTCATTCGGCCCAGACGTCCAGATCCCGGTTGCAGGAGATGGAGGGGGAGCAGGCGCCGACCACGAACTGGGCGCACTTGCCGGTCAAGATCTTGATGAGATCGCCGATGCTGGTCAGCGAAGGGCTGCTCTTGAATGTGCTCCTGAAGACGTACGTCTTGCTCTCCCCGGGCTCCAGGCTGTCCTCCCTGGTGGCGTACACGTGGGCCAGACCCACGCAAGACGACTCCTTCTCGGTGATCTTGTAGCTGACGTGACGATCGCCCCTGTTCTTGATCACGATCTTATCCTCCTTGTAGTCGCGCTTCTCGCAAATGTATTGCGTGAAAGAGTAGCTGCAGATCGTGGGCTTGGCGTTGGGAGACGGACTGGCCTCTTCCTCTTGACCCTGGCACGGAACGGAAGCGATGGCCAGCAGCAGCAGGGCGGCGCCCATCATCCAACAACAATGACCGATGGCCATCTGCGTGAGAGCGAGAAGACAAAGAATTTCTAACTTGCTTGAAAATTCAAAGTATTACAGGATAAAAAATATCAAATAACATGTCTTGATATTTCAGTGATGCATTTAAATTCATCAGTAATTCACATCATTCATCAGTATTGTAATTAGGCGATCAGCTTTGCTTAAAGCGTGCTTTGAAATTTGAATTTACGGATGTTGACCCTGCAGTAATCCAAAATACTGTAGGCTAAATTGATTTTTTTTTAAATTTTAATTATTTTTAATAAAATAAAATACGTGGGCATGTGTTTTAAATTAAATTTCTTAAAATTTGAATTACAGTTTGTAATAACTGATTGTATTTGAATGCATATTGGAATTGAATCATGCTGTCAGTAACGCTGATCGTGTATCAGCAATGCTGATGAAACGACGTGAAATATTCATTCTGTTGGAATGAATCGTTAAATTGTATATGGATGTATTGATGCATACAGTAGGATCAACATCAGTATTACTCCATTATGGTTAATAATTCGATTCAACGTGAATCAATCTGTATCGCCCACCCACAGCCAGTATTACTGTCAGTATCTGTTGGTCATCGTGTAAAATATTCGCATGGGTTTAGCATAACGACGATTAACCAGTTGTTAATTAAGGGAAATCGTGACACACAGAAGCCCAATTAGTCGACCGCATTTCGGGTCATCATTTCTGATTACGTGATTAACAATAATAATTAGGCCATTGTCCACATAAAAACCCCTGAATTCCGCACGTGTGATAGGGATCACAGGTAAATTACGAAGGTCAATAATATAGAGACCATATCTGAGATTCCTCTTAGATTCGCCCTCAAAAATAATTATTCTTCCCACATTGCGGTTAAGGGGGTAAAAAACTTTCAAACATTCCGTTGTAATTAAGAATATTTAACAAAAAAAAAAACCTAATTGTTGTTAATTATAAATGGAACATGTATGGGGTTAACATCTTTCTCTCTCCAAACCACAGCTGCGAGTAAATATGTACATATGTCCATCATACCGTAAGTAACCCCCAAAAGATCATAAACCGAGTTCACACTCTGGTTAGATTTAGAAATCCACTCTAGAATTGAATTAAACTTTACGTGAAATTTGCTTTTTCTCAGCTAATTAAAAAATGGATATAAGTTCTAACATATCTTCGATTTCACGAACCCCCTGAAATTTTGTTCTTTTTACATAATTTTGCTTCAAATACTTATTATATTTATTTTATCCCGAGTAGAATTAATTGTTCACTAGGATCTTTGTTATTTTTTCTAGTTTGAAAATGAGCTGTTTATTTATTTTAAAAAATAATAAACTTGAATTGCAGGGAAACACATTTCCAAACGTCGCATTACTTTTTCCCCCAATTTTAATTTGTTTAATAAACGGGACATTTTCAGACTAATCTGCCATCAATTTTGCAAGGGATAATAACATTACAATCACAAGTATTTCAAGAAAAAATTACATTTTTTGCATCCATTTGGTCAGCCTTGGCTTCAACTTTTAGACGCTAAGTGGTGCCATCTTTGGGAAATAAATCGAAGCTAAGATCACGTAGGAATAAAATTGGCTTTCATTAGATTATTTTCTTTGATATCTGGGCTGTTTTGTCAGAAATGACCACAGCTTGGAAAGAAATCAAAGAAGTGATCCATTCATATTGCCTTCCTTTAGACTGTAGTTAAAACTAAACTGATTGTTTTTAAAAACGGCTAAAATAAAATACTTACCTCTGATTTTGGTCACTTGAAATGTTCTTAAAAATCGAAGCTTGTCTCTGGTCAGGTTCCGAGTGGCTTGTGAGGGTGTTTGCCTGAGATTTCCCTTTTTATAGACCGGTAATGCCTGAAAGATCCCCGCAGTTTTTTTTTATTATAATTCCTGTAATTTATGAACCCAGAAGAGGAAAATGTGCGGCTATTTTCTTCTCCTGAGATTTCTCATTTCCAGCCAATGTTGTTTCTCGCCCGAAACCACGGCCGGCAAATCAACATTTTCATGGTAATCATCCGAGATGACCAGTTTCTTGAGCGGTCAATGACATTGAACCTGAATATGATTATTTTTAAATGGCCTCTCCTCTGGCCGAAAAATTTAAAATTCTGTGGGCATATGCGTTTGTTTGTGTGGTTTTTTTTTCTCCATTTCATAAGGGGTCGTGGGTGGGGAGGTTTTTTGGCGGTTGAAGCGGAAATTGTATTCAGAAAATATAAGGAAATAGGAACTGGTATTTTCTGTATTTTTTAATCGCGGAATTGCTCGATACGCTCGGAAATAATCGATTTGGTATTAACGCGCTAATTGCGTTAACAATGATGGCAGTAATTATGATTTAAGTGTACTGAAACAACATTGGTTTGGCGATTTTCCAGACGATCTACATGTATAATTGGTTATGTAAGGGTACACTGTACAAGGTGTCCGCCAAGGTAACTAGTGTTTTAAAGCAGTGAAGTGTTCGTTACATGCATTGCAAATTCATTGTAGTTTGTTAACATGCTCATAGATGGCGCTAATTGTTGTCAATCCTTGATCATTCTGTGCTCCACTCTTTGATTATAACTGGCCAGGCCAAAGTCGACTAATTTCTGTGGATTATCACAAAGCAGTTGACAAATTCATAAAAATTGCATTTCAGAAGAAACCAATAAGGTTTGGTCAAAAAAACGTATCGAGGTCTATGCCTATTTGCTCCAAAACTTTCTAGATGCGTCGATTGTCCTAATAACAACATATGAACAAAATTGTGCAAATTTAAAGCAATTTGGAAAACTCAAACGTACACGTTCGATAGATTTGAAATGAATTGTACATAGGCTATTTTAGATTGAACATTGGAAAAATTTTCATAACATATTTGAAAAAAGTAAATTATAGATTATTTATAATTAGGATAGACGTCATCCCTTCCACTTGGTCATTATTTTTCCAATTATTATCCTGAATTAATTATGTAATTATGACGTCAAAAGTTTTTTATTTGTAAGCAGCTTACAAATTATGATTGCAATTACCATGCTTTTGTCTCTCAATGCACTGCTCAGTGTCAGGGTCATCCTGTATGGACATCCATACAGGATGTCCATA
>JAQIXS010000881.1:0-37256 GCA_034700785.1 Rossiulus vilnensis | reverse complement strand
ACAGAAACGTCGAAAATGTGATACCAATTGATAAGTCGTTTAATCACGCATCTGTCAAATTCGTTAAACTAAAAATAAATGCTTGCCATCAGGCCGTGGCGGGATGCAATATTTGGAGTACAGAGGGCAACCCGATGGGGGAAGTCTGACGTCGTCCTAATTTTTTGGCTCTTGTTTTGTTTATTTTTTGTGCCCTCGCCCAGCTTCGCCATCGCCATTTTTCACTCGCCACGGATCCCTCCATCGTCGCCTATCAAGCCTTTCGTGGCAGTTAATGTTTTCCTATGTTGGTCATGCTAAAAAACGAATAATAGCACGTTTGAAAAACAATCCCGAATGTGGACGCAGTTAGACATCGTGGCTTAATAATCGACGCATTGTCAGTTCTTGCTCGAAAGGCATGTTTTCGCATTACCAAAAGTTCAGCAGCCTTTAACACCTAATTTCTTATCGCAAGGCAGACTGCAAACATGATTGCCAAGATGGCCGATTCTGCCGTCATCAATGAGAGTTTGAAACGATGGATGATGGATGACATTCCAATTGTCGTAAATGAACCCGCTTGCAGCAATAGCAATTAATTCAACTCGGAAAACTTGGTTCTTCTATTTGCTACGAACCAACTTCCCACAGCTTTAGTCAGATCAAATCCCCTGACTTTGCCAGATTTTTCAGGCTATAGTTTATTTTCCCCTGGCCTGTAGGGGGTTCCCCATCACCGGTTATAAGTGAATAGAACCTGGTTTTCAACAAAAATACTGTTTTAAACAGTTTGCTTAAGGAAACAATTTGTGCAATAAAAAGGAATTAATACAACATGAATTCATCTAAGAATGCAACTTGTTAAATTTGGCTACGTAACACGATATTCAGATTCCACTCAACGTGTAGATGCTACGAAATTAACACGTAGTTAATCTGGCAAACTTTTGTCATTTTCGCATTTTTGCCTCTCTTTCTGTTCCAATTAGTCTTCTATAAATCACTATACGTGCCACGATCGATATATGTGGTACCTCATGGACACCCCCTGACTTGTTAAAAAAAATTCAGAACTCCCAAACTTTCCCAGATCCAGTGGTAAACCTGAATAACGCCATCTACCGAGACGAAACGTAACCGCTTCGCTGTCAGTATCTCGGATTGGCAGTGATCTATGCAGGACTGGTGTGAACCGGTTTTAATAGCAAACGTTGCAGGTTGGTGCAACCCGCCGAATAACTTTCCATATAAACCTCACGTAATATTAATTGGTCTTGCTGGCTGAGCGCATTAAAGCATCTACCAAAAGAAAGCAAGAAGGGGCAAAAAAATCGGCCCTGGACAGAAATATCAAAATGATTTACTGGCCGTGTTTCCTTGTTTTTTTAGGTGCCCTTTTTATTAAAGTAGATGTCATTTCGTTTGACACCGGCGGTCGTCCGGCATTAGTTTTTATATAAAAATTCCGCAACGAATGTTATCGTGCATTCTTAAAATTCATTAAAAATTTCCTCTCTCTCTCTCTCTTTCGTTTTTTTTATTTCAATTTCGACCGTTTTTTAAGTACGCCGTTTGCAAGGTGAAGGTGCGTGAGTACTTGGTAAAACAATCTGGTCTGGTTAGTTGGTATGTGCGCGCGATAAGCGGATAAGACGAAAGTTATGCAGAAAAAGAGGTGGGTCCTGGTAAGTAGGGGGTGGCGCAGTGAGGAAGGAGGGAGACGAACATTCTTTCAACGAGCTGAAAGATGGTCGAAAAACGAAAGTCTGGAGGTCATTTGGCTGTGCTCCATTAGAGGGTGACCCCTGGTGCTCGGTACGGGGACCAGCTGACATCCCAGATAATTATCATGGCTCCCCGCCGCGGTTTGCTTTCCCGTACCAACGGAATGACGACGGTTACGACCAGGGGGCCTCTGGGAGCATCGGGCATCAGGGGGTAAGAGTATGCCAAACGCCAAACTCTCTTTCTGTCACGTGTTTGTGTGTTTTTTTGGGGTGTTTAAAAATGTTTCTCTAAATTCGCGTTCAAGAAATTCCGTTTTAATGTCTGCATTGAAAGTACAAGATTTTTAGCACAAAACAAGAAAAACAAAAGTTAGAAGTAACAAAAATAATTGTACACGTTTCGTGCAATGCTAAGTTTTGTATGCTAACTGTGCGCCAAAACATTTAAACAAATGTAAGGTAAAACTGTTTCATCTAGGGTCAATATTTGAAATCTCGTTCCCTCTTCAAATGACTGACTTATGTCAATGACGTCATCCTTCGTTCAGGCGGCTTGCTGATAAACCTGCTCTTAAATGATAAAAACCTCCAGTGTGAAGCGGCCTTAAGTCTCATAAGTATGTCTCATTAGTCCCATTGGATTTGTCTATGGGACCGTATGGGACATTATCACTTGGGTGTAGTAATGACAGTATCCTTTAGATAATTTCAGTTTAATACATCGCACTCCGGCAAGAACTGACATGACTAAAAATTCCATTTTTTTATAATAACAATTGTATCAAATTAGTATAGACTTTTTGCTAGCATGTTTTTCTAGCACGTTGGGCCGAACTATACACATCTTCATTTGTGACGTGGATCACATCTGTGGTCTATAATACAATTCAATTTAGTCTAGAAGATGTGTTTTAAATTCCAGTGGAGTAGGCAGGATTCTTGGATTAACCCATTGGAATGTCGCATTAACTAATTTATCTAACACGTTTCCAAGCCTAAGTTAAGGTTTTCGGGAGTCCAGATATTGACTTCATAAGAACTGGGTTATTGCGACTTCTGGAGCAGATATGGAGCGCTGCAAGATTTCCAGTTGGGATGTTTCTTGTTTTACGATAACCCCCAAACTTGTTTTTTTTTTTTCACTTTGAATGGAAGACCCCATTTAAAAAAGAATGTCTGCCCCTGGGCTGTGAAACAATAGAAACTCCGAAATAAATGGCTAACGACGATGAAAACGCTGTTGCTGAATGCCCACCAGTCACGTGTGGAAGTCGAAAGTTGCAGCATAGATTTTGGGAGGACTAAAAAAAACTACCCTTTAAAAGCAGGCACGTCTGTTGTTTCTTCCAACGAACCAAAGGAAGTTGCGAGCCCCACACGGCAACCCCTCGGTGCCTCTCGTCCGTGGTTATGTGACTGGTAACACCGGTCAGCATCTTTTTTTTTTCAAATTTCAACGATCCATTTTGGTAATTCACAAAATGCTGGCACAGAGGGCGCTTCACCCTTTCATGTCTTGACTGTGGGCCTGCCCCCAGCCGGCAGGGTCCTCCATACATCACCATTGTGAAAATGGCAGGCGTGGGGAGGCTTTCACTTCCTAATTACGTAAAAGAAATAATTAAATGCACCTATTCAAATTAATAACGACTGACATTTTCCTTTTCCTTTACTCTTACACAAATACAGGGTCCAGGGGGTGGCATCGGGGCACGTGCCCCATTGTCGTTTTCAGAAAGAAATCACCGACATGTTTAAATACGCATTAACTACAAAATATGTCCCTGGCTTGGCCATTCGTGTATTTCCAACAGGTAATATCTCGTACATGTAGACACGGGTGGAAACGTAACTAATAAGAAGAAGAAGAAAATTAACTTGGGTTGATGGATTGCACCCTCTACCTTTTGGCACATCCTTACTGGCAGTAAGGCACTGAGCTGAGTTGACTAGAGGAGTCATAATAGCATTTATAATATATGCTTATTTACTTGTAAATACCGGGTATACACATCTATTTATATTTATCTTAATGTATATCTGCTCTTATGTAATGATTATACAAGTACTTTTTTCTAGCCATAAGGGTTGTTACCCATGTTTGTTAACTTCCTAATAGCATTTATCCTGGCCAATCTTCCTTCACTGATGCAGCTTCCTTAGTTGTAGGGCAAAAAACCATTACATCTTGAATGATAGTGATTTTCTTTAGCAAACACTCTTGATCTTGTGGAATCGTGTAGCGGACCAAATGATGTAATTTTGTAAACCTAGTCCTTCAACACTGAGTGTGGAATCAACGCTTCCAGAGATCTTGACCGTCCTGTGGCAAGCATCTCGTTACCAGGCTTGCAGGGCATGAGAGCGAAACTATCTCTGGTGAGTTTCTGGCAGAATATTGAGGAATGTATCCCTCGTGGCCCCTCCCGCCGCCGACGCATCCCGAAATATGCGGTTCTCTCACAAACGACTCCTTTTTTCGTCCACGTGTTCATCGAAACGCCATCTGCGAGCCGGGCTAATAAACTGCGATGGCGATCATGTTTGCAGACGCTGCGATAATCCCGGCACACAGTTGCTGCCAGATTTCAACGGAAACGTTTCGCACTCCTTGCTTGGCTGCTGCCAGGGGTGCAGCCTGTGAAATCGTAAACCCCTTATCTCTCGACTAATGTGGACTTGTCTAAGTGGAAGCGCCATAACTTAGGCGCAACATGGAAGTCCTGGGATTAGCTAAGGCAGTCACCCTGGAGAGCAATCCTGTAGTGCCTGAGCCCTGCATGCAGCTTCTCAGTTGAGTTCGCCTATGTTCCGGCTTGGTCACTCTCTGTCATCAGAGAATTCGCACTTGGCAGTTAGGAAACGTTAGGAAACGCCCACTAGCTAGATCCTTTAAGGCACATCCACCAAGAAGTCGACATACTGACTGGACCCCTTGACGTCACTTGAGTGCGTTGCTGTAAACAGATTGCCCTTTTCTGATTTTTTTTAAACAATTCATTGCATTGACAATGAATGATAAATGAGTGACGTCTCTCTTATGTGACATAATCACGTACATTCGCTTGTACATTGGAAGCCATGTTCAGAATCTGGATATTTTTTAAAATGACTAAAACAAATGTTAGTATACTATAGAATCCTGAATGTCCTATAAGATCGGTCAACGCCTCTTGTGTCTTATAGCTAACTTTGGCTATAATTTTGATATATTGGCTACCTTATGTGCATGGTAACAGTGGTGACTTTTGGATCACGGACATTGTTTTGCTTTTCACTAAAGCATTTGGTAAAGCTGCAAAGACTATTTCTAAATCCATGCAAGGGAATATCCATCGCCATGCGTTTTTGTTAGCCCGATGCCCCCATCGACATCATCATCATCATCCGCTCATCTCGGAGCATCTTAATGTTCCTATGGCGCTTCTCCCATCTCGACGTGTTCATCATTAGGACGACACTCCATGATAACGGAGCCACGATTGCAGTAATGGCTGTTTTATGAATCGTAAGCTCGTGCGAGGCAGGATGTCACCCGAGAACAGATTTCCGGAAAAAGGTTGAGCAAATTGTCGCCGAGTGCAGCAGTGGCAGAAGGCGCCATGGCGCTCCTGGCTGCATTCTTGGAAGGGTTTCTCCTAGATGAGATGCTCATTCCACTATTAAATGACTTTTCCCTTAACATCGTATTTGAGGTTGTTACACGTGTTTATGCTCCCATGCCTTGTGACATTATCTTCGGCTAATGACGCTCTAGTGTGCGGTATGCGGGCAGGGGGCGCTGTGGGGCCCCCTGAGTTGGGCATAGTCTTTAAAACAAAAATGCTGGAGCTGCATTTGGTCATCGTGCCTACGTTGTCTGCTGATGGAGGTGCCCATGGTTGGTGAATCTCAACCGTTTCTCTTGATCAGATTCATCCTCAACACCCCTGCATAATTATGGCGTCCTGTTAAATTTGCAGACATCCACCTACAATTAACAAAAACTCGCCTGTAGCGTCGAATCCGACGCCTCTAATTAATCTCTAATTAAAATCCACCTCTCGAGTGAACGAGATAATCGCCTCATAGCTAACATTAAAAAAAATACCATTATTTCCAAGACGGTTTTTTAATGGCGTGGAGGGAAATTAAGCACGCCTGAGCCTGCGCAGGCTTCGAAACAAAGGACACAAAAGGCTGCAGGAGATAATTTCAGCCTGCAATTTTTATCATATTATTTGACATTAAAATTCCGAAATGGGTCGTTCACACTGCGCTCATTAACGCAATTTGTTTGATGGCGTTTGTGAAAGTTAACGCTGACTGGGACGGTTGCACCGAGCTTCATTGCGCGTTTATTTTAAATGATGAATTAACTGGTGATTAAGGGAAAGCACAATTAGGATGTCCGAAATTGAGGGAGGAGGTAGTTGTCAGTACATTTGGACGTCACTGAGTGCAGTGAAAAAACGCAGTAAAACGTCATTGATCATTCTTTTCCTATTTAATTATTTGTTTAAAGTGTAACGAAAGGACGAAATCTTTTGCAATAACGTATTAAAATGACTTAATTTAAAAATAATCATGTATTAATGATTTATTAATTCAACGTTTGAAAGTCGAATGCCCTAAATAATGCTATTGGTATTAGATATTGAATACTAAATGTGAATAGATATTAATAGACGTGCAGTATAACTTTTTTTAGATTTTTAGCGTAGCTCATCTCACCGGAAGTGAATTTGTGGGCGTGTCCCGAGCCCTGTAATAACATTTGGTGACACTTGCTGGTGAGGCTGACAATGCACTAAGCTAGGCCTAAGGGCGTGTTTTTCAAAAATCAATATCAGACCATTATGGGCCTCGCTGCAGCGTTTTCAGGCGATAAGGGAGTAGCTGTGATTCGCACATGACAGGTATTTTAATGCGAATGCTATAAAACGATGATTAAATCAGATATCGTGTTTTTTTCCCGAAAAATAACTGCAATCGAAATAATTGTGGGTACGAATGCAGATAAGAGGTGGCCCACATGCAAAGCTGCTACCTGCCCAATAAATTGCAGCTCAGAATAAAGAAGGTCGACCACTTGTTGGCGGCGACTTTTGATATTAACTTTATAGTTTGTTAGCACGTGAATTCGGAGAAGATAACGTGGTTATAATGACGGACGTGCCGCAGATTGGGACGCGATTATAGGGTCCAAATTTTCAGTTTTCCATGAAAGATAATTGCGATGTGTCATGATTTCGTTGCGATGAGCTGCGTATGGAGCTTCTGGGACCTAATCAGAAGTTTACTAAGTCTCAAAAAAAAATTTCCAGTTTATTTGCTTTTTCTCACGATGCATATTGTGCTGAGATGACTCAGCACACATTATTAAAATTCATAATTCTTTCATATTTTCAACACCCTGTACTTTACAAGGAAATGGAAAGTGGATTAAGCACATGTACTGAGAGGACATCACAAAAACTAATTGAAGAAGAAAAAACACAGGAACTCCATGGCAAGTTTTGTCTTGGTCACTCCCATGTCCAGTACCATACTCAGGAAGTTAGACCAGGCATTCGATTTACTTGTTATATTTTTTATGAAATGTGTTGAAGTGAGGTGAGAATTTTGTCTTACTGACCCCTGCGGTAGCTGCCTCACCCCTTTTCATTTCCAGTGTTTTTTATTTTTGCCCTAATTCCCCTGGCTCTCCGGGGTCCCCCAAGGGAACATAACCCGGGCTCTGAACGGTTCTCCCAACCATCCATTTCATATCCAGCCCAGGCTTTGTTTTCAATTTTCGAAGCGCTGTTGGCATCCATGTGCCTGACAGTGACAAATTACTCGGGGATTTGAGTGTATTAGCCAACAGAGAAAACCCGAGTCAATATGCTGGATCTATTTCCTGCATGCTCTTAACGGGACTTACTTCCATGGCGGACCCCCTCGCCACCCCCCTCGCAGACCAGGCCCAGGTCCTTGAAACCAGTGCATTACCCCCACCTCGACATTGCCAGCTCTTTTTAGACTCTTCCCCAACCCCCCTCGGTTCTCAACGCTCACATTTTCCAAATAAACTACTCTTTTTTCTTGCTTCGACTTTGCATTGATCGACCTGGTGCTGCATCAAGGGATGGCAGAGGGAAGTGCGCCAATTACACCGAAAGTGCCTGCAGAAACAATATTTTTAATCCAAAACTTCATTTATTTCCATAGGTAAACAAAGTTAAGATCACTGTAATAGTAACAAGTTGTGACACACTGTATCAGCATGCTACAATTCCTAATGTCCTATGATAATTTATAGAGAATGACAATCGAGTCTGCCAGTGTTATAACATATGATGCCACCTATTTCGTCAATAGATATGTTTGCTTACTAGTTAAACGCCATAAACATCACATTCGCCATGGTAACGTATAGTTAGTTATGTACGCAAAAAATTAGAAATACACTCCTCATATTTGATATATTGATATCAGGAGTGTATTTCTATGTATGTACAAATGCATAAGTATCTAAGGCTATTAACGTAATTGATTGTATCCTACGAATGGTTGTTCTTTTATTTTGCTAGATTTTTCTTATTGATGTTAGTTTAAAAGACTAAAGTTGAAAAAAAAAATTCACACAGGAGTACCATTTTTCCTTGAATCACTCGTGAATCCATACACCTTAAGATGATTTTAATATATTAAGAATTTTTTTAATGTAAAACTCAGAACACCCGCCAACATCCATTTGCACAGACATTTCTTTTAAGTTGTCAGAGGCTCGTGCATGTAACCTGTAACATTGTATCTTAGTTTGCTACCTTGTTGAATAGCGCAGCTTAGCTTGGTGGAGGTTTGGGGACACAGTGCTGTGCTGTGTGACGGTCTGGAGCACGGCTCTGGAGTGTTTATCTAAACGAGAAACTGGAATGGAAGCCATGTTTGTCCTTCCTTTTGTGGATGCAGCTTATGTCCATATTGAACCCTTGAATGTCACTAATACGCAGGCATTGTCGGTTCTACGCTGTTTGCCCACCATATATATTCATTACAAGCTCGATTACATTTATGTAAAGAAAGTGTGGGGTATCTGGGTAAATAGAACTGTGCATGGTGCACAAAATGGCCGCAATGCCCTGCTCTTGATCCCTTCTTCAGTGTTCTTGAGAAACGAGCATTTATTCAAAGCAAAATCCTTGTAGAGAACCTATGAACGTTCAAGTTTTTATTACTTAGTCCATGTTTCTTGGTGGTGTTTGCCTTTCAGTATGCTAAAGTATGCTGATCCGATAAGGGTTTCTTATGTCAAACGTTGATTATGCATGAGCGTAGGGCAAAATTGAAAATATGACATCAACATAACCAATAGAGGGATGATACATTCATTTGAATACAAATTCTAAGAAATTATCAGGAGGTGAGGGGTAACGTACTCATCAAAACAGTGCCTCATGAACTCTTTATTTATTATTTATTTAGCATTATTAACACCTGGAAGCAAATTAGGCTCATTGCAATGCCCATCAATGGGATTTTCGCACCCATTTCCAGAGAAAGGAAATGAAAAGTGAAGAAAAAGCCAGAAATTCGCCGTCTTTCGCAAATTCCAGTTAAACACAATGTTGGCTGGGCCAATGGTGCGTGCGAACCTTGGGAATTGAGGCTCGCTTTAATTTTATTTCCATGTAAACGAGGGCTAATCTAGTTATTTATGTGACAAAAGAACTAGGCATCGCTGAGTTTCACGCCAAAATGGCCGACTTTTTAAAATGTAGTCTTCTTTTTTTTTCTCTGGCAAATTTTCTCCTGGAAACGGTCAGTCCATGGCTGCTTGCGTCTGTGGCATTATTGTTGTTGTCCTGATAAAAACTGGCTAAGCCTCGAGTATAGGGGGAAAGATTTTCGAGAAGTTCTCGGAAATTATTATACCGAGAATTTCGGTTTTGCGTGGGGAGGATTCGCGATTTTTCTCTCTCAGCTGTGAACTTGAATTTTGCTCAGTGGACCTATTATTTGGAATTGGAGAAAAGGGGGGTTTGAGGTGGGGCAAAGCTCACGCTTATCTATAATGAAGATGGTAGTTAGACATTGCTGACCAGTGTCCATCGTCCAGCGAAAGCCATCAGCCGAATGGGAACTCAGATTCCCATCATGCCTTAGTTTCTTCCTTCTTTCTTAAATTGACAATGGATGGGCATTTTGCACTTTTTCGATCTCGCCAGGCCACTCCAAGGCTCTGAACGACCATTGTGGGGTCCAGAAATGGTAAAATGTTTATTATACGTGTGTGCCAGGGTGAGAGACTCGTATCTGGAATCATTTTCGTTCGTCTGCAGGCTCAAATGACCAGATCAAATGGCCGGGTTTTTCGTTTTTTTTTTATTTCCTCATTTATTTTTTTGAACAAATTTTGAAAAAGCTTGCGGTGGTGAATTATTGGGACGAGACAGATGGAGAAATACGCAGGAAAATCATCCCTTTTTTGGAATCAATTTGTTTTCTTGTTTGCTGGCTGGTTGTTACCGGGCATTCCCGGAAACTCATCAGGACCAGAGCTCATCATTGGGCCTCTGCTAGAGCCTGTATCATTTGGTTTGCTAGTGACGTCATTCCAGTTCCACTGATTTGCACATTTTTGCATTGGTCAGTTGTAGTACTGAGATAAGATCGAGCTTGTTTTATCATCGCTATCACCCTGCACCCCATGGGGCTTACATGCAATGATATTTAAATAAAAATTGTTGCCTTGGCCGCCCTTGTTTATGCCCCACCCTATCGCCCGTGAATTTCGTCTAGGATCACAGCTGGAAACTTTTGTTTTCGACGACAAAAAGTAAAGATAATGTCATGTTTCATGGTGGAATGATTCTCCTTGCAGGCGCTCGCAGTGACCTACAATGTCAATTGTGCAGTTTTAAACTAATAATGGGCCGTGGGTTTGAGCACTGAACCCTCCTTGTGTCAGTTCGGGGTTTGAATCCACTGGTGACAGTTTGTTTTGCTGCGCTTAGCCTGTGAAATTTGCAAAGTCCAGCGCCATCTGTGGTGAGTTCTGTGCAACAACCTCTCCTATGGAAAAATAATTGTGGGAAGATTTGCTTATTGTTATACATCGAGCGGTTTTTTGTGGCTTTTAAATGAAATTTTAAGTTTAACTTTAAAAGAAATTATCAGATGCTTGCACACGAATCGTATCTTGCCATATTACCCGAGGTTTTTATTGACCTGGAGAAAAGCGAAAGAATCTCTAAAAAGTCACAGCAATTTAAAATGTTATATAAAAGTCTGGTACATTTTCATTAGATAAATTGTCATAGTCTCAAGGGATTTGTTTATGATAAGTTTTGAAAGAGGGCGTATCAAGTCACGCCTATGAAAATAATTGGGAATTACCCTTTTTTCCATAGCACACTTTTAACTTCAAAAATAATAAATAAAAACATCAGTAATTAGTACATATTGTTTCCATTTAATTGTGTAAACATTTCTGATATTTTTCAATTCAACTTAGTACCCTACGCTCAGCAAAGATTTGTGTAGGGGGGTGCAATCCATCAACCCATATTATTCTTTTTTATCATCCTGATCATTACCAAACTGAATTTCTGTTAGGGCTATGCGTGCTTTGGAAGGCAATACCGACGTCTGATGGCAATAAGAAAAAAAAGTCAAAGAAGTTGAGAATTTCACCGAAAATAAAACGTACAGAAATTGCTTGTGTTATCAGTTTTTTTTAAATTATTCTGCTAGGACGTCCCTAGCTAGATGTACAACCTGCGACATTTTATGTTTCCAGAACTACTACGAGCTGTACTATTATCATCAGTATACCTAGTGCGTGCTCATTGGTCACACAATGGTCGCTACGCGGATTAGTACGTCGTGATTACCAATAAGGTGAACATGGTGGTAGTTCAAATAGACTTTACATCCTATTCCCACCACCACCCAGGTGAAAAATCCACGTGCATTATGACTCGCTCGAACCATTTAACTACCGTGGATTTTTCGCCTTTCACAATTTCTGTTTTCCTGTTTCCCTGCCGGCCAGTCATGGCGACTCAGCAGATTTTTTTCTTTTCTTTTTTTATTTCGCAAATTGACTTGCTCCACATTTCGTCTCCATTTCTGCAGTTCAGCCTTCGCCGTCTGACCGATTACTCTCGCCTGGAAAAGTGCGTGCCACTCGGCCGCCAGGGGGCGCTGCTATACGCCCAACTTCTCCCTGGATGGGCCCGATTGCCGTTAACCCAAAATCCCAGTTCTGGTGCTTTGCTGAAGAACTGTCGAGTCACGAAACATTATTGGCAGGCTTAAAAAGGATTAAGGGCTGGCCCCTGAGCCTGTGCTTAATTCCAGTGCAGTTCAATAGACGAGTTGGTTTGGTGGAGTCTCTAGTTTCACACAAGTGCATCATGGGACTCTTGGAAACCCAACCAGTTTGGATTTGGGTTGATGTTGCACAATGGGAAATAGCTGTTGTAGTGATACACTTCAGTGGCTCCTTGATAATCCAGTGAATGGAACGATAAAATACTGTTAGTGGGTACTATATACACCGTACACGTGTTTGCTAATGCAAGAGTTTCTTGGTTGGATTTTGGTTGATGTCTTGAACCGCCTGCTCGTGTATTGGTTAGTCTTTCCTGGCCAGTTGGCTCTGGCCACGAGGGATTTGGTAGGCGGCCTGCGAAGCCCATTTTAGTAAAACAGGAAACGAAGCCTGAGCTGGTTATTATTTTTGGAGGCCATCGTAGATGGCGGTTGTGTCCAAGGGGATACTTTTGCGAAGCGTTTATGGCGGAGGGATGCGAGGGCAACCCAGGGAGAACCTGGTAAAAATATGCAATAAGAAATGGAAAATAAATAACTTTTTTCAAAACAAATAAAGGCACCGAAGCAGAAATAATCGAATAAACTGTAAGTAGGTAACGTTTGCTCTGAAAATACTTGATGTTGTCGGAAATTTAGAATTGTTTTTTGAAAATAACCAGATAATGTTGTGAACCTTTTTGAAGCGTGCCAATTAGCATTGATATCTCAGGTGACATTTATTTATGGAAATGTCATTCGTGATCGGTCTTGTTAACATTCCCGTAGGGTGTGAAATATGAGGGCCCATGCAGTCTTCCAGATTCCATTATCACAGTACTGTTACAATCTTATGTTTCATTTCTGAAAAAAAACTTTACTCTTCAGAATTATCAAGCTGGCAGACGTTACTCAATGGGGCACCTCAGCACGCAATCGAACACGAATAAAAGCAAGGTCGAGACAATTGTTTTTGTTTTCGTTTTTCAATTTGTAATGACAAATTTGTCAAATGCCAACGCAAAATTAATTTATGAATGGTCCGCTCCCCCTCGCACGTTGCTCCTTTTGCAACTAGTGCCATTCATACAGTCAGCACGTATTGGGGTTTTAATTAGAGATACATGGGCATGTACCTGTGGGAAGGAAAAAAATAACGCAAATGACACGAGCACTAAAGACGCCGGAACAATTGTCCAAAAACACATTCGTGGAATGGCAAAGATATCCTGAAAGACCTACGTAAAACGTTTGCAAGCACCAAGAATGCGATTAGAATAATTTATCGATTGCAATTTATGGACAGGTAGACTGAGTGTCTGCACTGGACAAGTTTTGCTTCGTTTTTGTACCTCAGAAGTAACTTTACTCTCATTTCAAAGGTGGAATTCTTTTTAAGTCGTTCAGAGCTTCGCAATCCACAGAAAATACACGCATCGGAAGCGCATTCATTTTCACTAAACCTTCAAACATTTTAGAGCATGCTTGGTAAAATTGGTCTTATAGAAACGTTTGAAATTGAGATTTTAGCATGGCATCCCTGTAGTAATTGTTCAGGGTGTCCTAGATGTCTCGAAACCTGTAAACCTCTTTGCATAATTTGTAATGGATGAATTCCTCTCAGGAAAAATGACCAAGGATCATTCTTCTTTCTGTCGTGTTTTCATAACCTCGTTTCTCAATATGATCAGAATTTGTTTTTCAAACTTATCTTAACTATGACAGTCTTGGTCGGACGAACAACAACAATATGCAAATAAAGGGAAAAACAACCAACCCTGAGGTTGTCCCACTCAGAACATATTTTTTCTTCAAAAAAAGTGAATTTTAATTTAAATAATTTCGGAAAACATTCACGTTTTCAACATTATTTCCAAATATTATTGCAAAATGATCTTTAAAGCGTGATTAAGAAACGCCATTCAGTAGTTATAGTTTTAAAATTCAGATTGATTCGTGTGTCCAATTCTGGTCATTTTTGTGAATGGACGCCATTCTGTTGTATAAAGCGATATTAATCATTGTTCATTCTTTTCCAATTTTCTGACTTGTGTGTTAATTATAATGTCCAATGGCATAAAATCCATGTAGGCTTATCTGTTAATTGTGTGCAAATGAGCCATTTTTAATTTACATTTTGGTCTTTTTAACAACCACCGAAATTGGACACACAGTTGGCATCATCAGTTTTTGGTCGTTTTGTTTTCAGTGATGTTTTTGTTGAGATAAATGATAGGCCTATGACGTCATCTGGGTTATTTATGCTACATGGGGCAGTAACAGACTAGGGGGGGGGGAAGTGGTAGAGGGTCAAAAAGTTGGTTTATTTATGTGTATTAAAAGTTTATGACCACCACAAAACCGAATTTTTCAAATCGAAAAATCGAGAGCTCATTTTCTAAATTGGCATAAACATCTGAGCGCGCATTACGAAGGACATTAAACCGTATTTTTGTGCTCGCACACGACAGGCTCCCATTTTTCCAGCCACTCGGGCAAATTCAAATCAACAGGGACAAAAGTTGCCGTTAGGGTAGCGTGCCAACGGGGTTGCCGTGGCAACGGGTAACGGCGTCTATGATTGATGAGGCTTTTCCCCCCTCGGTGCGGAGCTGGAGGTGGTGCCAAGAAGATTGAAACCCATTCGGATATTGGGGAATGGGGCTAGGCCTAGCTCAGAAAACTTGTACCAAAAGCCACTTACATGACGTAAGCCGTGATGCCAAATGCAAACCATGGTTGCCAGTGTTTGATGTTGACCGCCATTTTCGGCTACGAGGAAATTATACCAATGATGCTAATCACATTCTCACGTGACCCTCAGGTAGCGCGAGCATTTAATTGGGTGAAAATGTTGATAATTTGAAGAAAAAAAAAACAATTGCTCGTGTGACTTAAGCAGAGGTTGGTGGCAACTGGCAACACTGCTTTCGTGGGGCCTGTTCGTAAACACATGCATGGCGTTAAAAATAGTTCCCCTTTCTGCTTCTGAATATTGGTATACAAATTGTTTAGTCTAGCAGGGCGAAATGTTGGCGCATTTGGCTGGCCACAAAATGAGTTCAGCTCTTCAGGTTAATATCATACTTTGCCACCACTTTGTGGCCAGTGATTGTGATGCACACTAAGGTGCGTTGAAAAGACGCGGTGAGTGGGGGACAGTAATTATAGGCCTGTGCATGTAATTAAAATTCCTTTGAATTAATTTAATTTTAATTTTTTTTGAAACTGCAAATATGAACGTTGTTAAATATTCACATTTTGATGCTTGTTACACGTAGCATAAGATGGCCTCTGTGCTGCAACAATGTGGAATAAAAATAGGCTGTATGATAATAGGTGCAATCTACAATTTAACGGTATCGTTTCTTTAATTAATGGGGAGATATTTTAGATATGATAAGTGTATGTACTTTGATGGCAACTGTCAAAACGATTGGGAAATGTCAGATGGTTTAAATGCATGATGCAAGCACTATAGACTCCTATTTTATTTAAAAAAACCATTTTGTATTTCGTAAGGATTAGCTAGAAGTAAAAACCGATTATTTTTTATATACCAGAGAATGTTTTCTTTCGTTGCAAATATTTTTTTGCTTTATGAACAGCCCCGTTAAAAAGTTTGTTTATCGCTGTTTAGGAATTCCATTACGCACCATGGGTTTACACCTGTTTTTTATATCGTTTCCGAGAATCCTGCTTTCCTCCTAATTACCAAATTATAATTATTCTTTTCTGTCTTTCCAATCTTATTGGTAGATCTCGCAGTTAGTTAGGTGTCCGCCTTTCTTTGAAATAGTTTTGCATGACCATCGTTGGTTTCGATCCTCACGAAAAGCACGTTAGCGTCAGTGATTAAATGTTCAATTTTTATTTTTGTAAGATAAGTGTTTTATGTATAAGTGTCGATGTGATGGTGCCTGAAGGGATTTTGGAGAAAACATTTAAAAGACTGGGTTAATCATTTGCATTGTCCGATACCAAAAATTAACAAAACATAGAAATTATGCTGTTAATTCATGTGGACAGTGGCAACATAACCTGGGAGTTGACTACTGATGGATATTTGATCGTATGACCGTGTTTAAAGTTATTAAGAACTTACCAGTATTAACATCCTCGTAGTGCTTGACATGATTTAATAAAAACTTTACATTTGAATATCGTATTTATATACCAACTTGTATAATTTGCTAAATTGGAAGGAGAAATACATGTACGTTATGTAATTTAAAAAAAATGGAATATCATGTTCGTTGCTGATACCTTTTCCAGTGTATTTCCGATGAAGAAATACGAAGTTGAATATTTGCTGTGAGATAATTTGCTCGACCTTGAAAAAGCACCTGGTGCTGGTTATTTTTTTTTCTGATGAAATTGAGAACGCTGTGGCTTACCTTCCCCCACGTTGTTTCGGCAGTGGAAAATGCGATTGATATCAGCATTCAATAATTTGTTGACTCGCCGAGTGAGACCGTGCTACAGGGATTAGGATGGCAGTTGTTAACATGGCTCAGAGACGTTCATCCCGAAACAATCATCACCCAATCAACTGCTCTGTTGATTCGCAGTCCTTGTAATGCAACTGAAGTGACCTTGTAGTACACAACAGTTGCAAGCGGGAGTGGCGCTTAGTAGCCAGCAGTTTCTCCTTGACGCTTCATTGAGCAGCCATATTGGTGTTAGTGTAATGGCCGCCATTGGCAGGCTGGGTGAGAAAGTGATGTCTTTGGAGGATCTTTATAAGGCAATTAACAATGATCTGTGCAGTAACGGAAGAATACAATTTAATGCCTGAAAATAACAGAGCTACAGGTACATTATTTTCTACAAGTGTACCCTATCAGTGGACCTCCTGATTGTTTTAGACTGCTGTATGATGCACTGAGTGCATAACTCAAAAGTCTCAAGTATATAGTTGTAGGCTTCTCTCGGATAGTACCTCACAGTTTCAACCTGCTTCATGTAGTTGAGTGGTCACATACAGTTCTTCATTAACGAAATAAATGGACGGACGCGCAGCGTGATCAGACTTCCGGTGCGAAATTTCCAATACATTTCCCAGGTAGTAAATGACAATTCCAGACTGTTTCGTCGGACAGCCCTTCAGTAAAAGAACAAAATGAATGGACGGGCGTGTTCAGCTGATGCTCTCAACAACCAAGTGAACGCGGTTGTGAGAGTTAATGTCGCGACATTACTCACAGATCATCTGAGATTAATCTCGATGGCTGCTATCGCTCTCAGCTCTCAAATTAGGTCTCAGGAGTCTCAATTCACTAGAAATACTGTCAGGTTGAAAAATCAAGTAAAGCAAAAATAAAATTTGTTTTATCTTGTTTGATAGTTAAGGACTTGTCCAGTTAATAGTCGCATGCAGTACGGTTAGAAAAGTTTAAGCGGGGCCGGGCCATTCACCGCCATTTCGGCTTCACTGGACGACCTTGCAGTCCATGACAGCGGATCATTTTAATGGACCAATTAATATCCCGAGTGTCGTGATTAATGACGAAATCTGAAACTGATGTGCCTCCTGATGTTCCGACGTTTGTTGGTCAATACAAACGCGTCCATTGATGCAAATTAAACGCAGAGATCAATCATCCAGATAGGCCTTCAGCCAGCGTTTACTGCAAGGGCAGTACTCATCGCATTATTTTAAACTGAATAACAAACGTGTCCACTTAAAAAAAGTGGGATGCCTACTCGTATGTCAGCCTGGAAGGGTTAATGTACTGTCAATGGTTTGATATTGAAGAAAGATTTAAAGGATCTGAAGTACTTAGCCCCTAGCCATACCTCCATTAAGAAAAACACATTTTGGTGATGCACTGCAGTGCATCAAGAAACGTGCAGTTAAATTGAAATGTAATAATGTATACATTTAATTAATTTGGCAATTATTGTGTGTGGAAAAATGCCATCTTCACCGGTGAAAATATAGCGGTTTTTGTGGAAATGCCAATTACCCATCTGGGGCTAACATGGGTTTGCATCACAAACATGGCCAAAGCAGCACACCTGACCTCTACAAAAAAAAAGCTAAGAAACGGGGAAAGACTAAAGAGTGAAGGAGGTGGTCCCCCTGATTTCTCACCCGAGTTAACTGTAGATGTCTGCATATTTAAAATGGGATACTTTTTTCATTTTTTTTTGCACTGATGGAAAATTCGTTTTGAAATGGTGACAGTTTCAGGATTTATGTTGGGTTGTCCATCCACGTGTTTGCCTGCTAGGGTACGTTTTCCCCTGGCCCCCTCCACCCCGTCCCCAACCACGTGCACGTCAGATGCACGCTTTTTTTACAAGAATTTTAAGATGGAGTTGCCGATAAAAGCTCGTGGCCCGGACCTCCATTTTTGCAGAAAAATGCGACTTGGTCTTGAGGGGAGTCGTGCCACCCCATCCACGAGGAATCCTGGATCCCCAGACTAAGCTCTGTGCTAAATTTAGAAACTTACCCTAATCTCGCTTTTTTCTCTCTCGCCTCTCCAAAGCACTCTCGTATAGCCATGGGACGCTCATAAAAGAACGTCTCATGCAGTTTCTAAACACATTCAAAGTTGGTTGTGTTATCATTTTGCCTTTCCAAAATATCCAAACCGAAGATCAAATTGATTCCACCCGAGATAATCTTGACCGGTTAAAAATTAAACATGAACAGGTGAGGGCCATGGTCACGCTTTTTTTCAATTTTTTACACATGTCGCTGAGCAGGTGAAGCTTTCACCTTTTTATCTGTGTTATGCTATCTTTCGAGTGAATTTATAAATTAGAAGCAAAGCATTACCTCAATTTTTGTTTTCGAAACCATTAACAATTACAGTAGATCGGATAATAGATTTCTGACATCATCCTGTGTATGGAACTAGGTTTATTTTGCCAAAATTGCTTTGCTAGGACTTTTTTTTTTGCGCAAACATTTAAGATCTTCTTTATAACTGCGCGTGACAATATCAGGCGAACGTGAAATTCGCCAGGTGTGAATTAAATAATATCAAAAAATAACAATCAAAACATGCAATTCAGATAAGGTTAACACTAAAAATGTCACGCCTATTAACATCGTAGGTGTCGATGGCTAATAATGCATGTAGGTTTTGATATTAACTTAATGATAAAATTAGCAATTGCTTGTATGGGACCGTCCATATAAATGTTGAAATATTCTAGAAAGTTTTGTTCTCATTAGCTTGTGTGTGTGTTGACTAACGTTTTTCTCTCTTTTTTCTTCTAGGTAAGTTTTGATTAATTTCTCTTTTGCAAAGGTTTGGTGAGTCGAAACGCTTTTTGATTATTCTAAATTCAACCATAGAGGTTTTAAAGACCATTTAGAACGAAAATCTCAGAGCAACCAGTTATTTGTGATTATTGGTAAGATACGTGCAGATACCTGCAGGCGCAGCGTAAAACAGCATAAATTACACGGTATACCTTGCGTCAAATTCCAAAACCTTCCCAATCTTGTGCCTATTTCCGGTGGTAATATATTCTGCTCTCGTAGCCCTCGTCTCGAAAGAGCGTCATGAAATTACAGTGGATTAGCGAATTCCAAGATGGCCACGCTTCGGCTTGGGAACATTTCTGTTAATTTGCTGATGTCAGATGGAACTAATTGCGTGTCCAATCACCGCATGCAGGGATTTTCCGACCTATTTTTTTACGCCGAACAGCTATCTCCTGTCAAGATTAGACAAAAGTTATTTATTTATTGCTCGGAATAGTTACGTTGCGCTGTGTCCAACCTACAACCTACCCAATTAATCTTACCTGGTCCCCGAGAATGTCCGATGTATCAAACAACATCTGCATGCTGAAGATATTCTTGCAAAAAACAAAGAATCAATTACCTGGACTATAGATTTTCCGATAGTGAAAGATCCTGGGATAAATTGCAAACGTCACAATTCTGGACCCAAATATTACGTTAGGTGAATTTGGTCAAAACAAGCCTCTGGAGAGTTCAGCTGCATAACAGCTTTTCAAAGTTTTTAAATGTTGGATAGAAATAGATAGCTAGCCTTCCTATCATTACAGATCAATAAGGGATCGTTCACAAATTGCGTCAACAAAAACGTGGTTGAACACGTGGGGTGATTGGGTGCTTTCCAGAAATTTGAAGTCAACTTCTCCACTTACGGCCCAATGCACCTTCGTTTTGTTTCTAAATCGAGTGTATTTAGTCAGAAAATTGAATGTGTCCCACCTCATGATTAAGTGTTTATCATATTATTTAATGACATTAAAATGAAGAGCTACTAATCAAGAAAGAAACTCGATGATCGGTAAATTTTGTTTCAATTTTATTCTAAAAACACGTTTTGACTTACAGTATATGTGAACGACCGCTTATAGCTATAAAAAATTTAGAACATGTAGTCGATTTTCAAAAAAAAAATTATACTCTGTTTCCACAAATTAGAAAATTGATTGTGGGAAAAATCCGTTTCATCTCGCATCAAACAAATTACGAACGCATTTTAAAAATCGTTGCAAGTTTTAATCATTGCGGATCTTGACGCGGTTTTGACCTATCGATAAAAAAGAATTGTAAAAAAATGGGGTGAGATAGCAAATTTCCCGAACGAATCAATATGCGCATCCCTCGAACAGTTTCGTGGTTGAAAACACGTCTGGAGCGGTCGTAAAACGCCCACCTGCCATGGTGCTGATGCAGGGAAGGTCACAGGCCACCCTTCTAATGGAGATGGACTAGAACTTGCATCAGAAGCAAAAATTAATTTTTCGCAAGATAACCGAAGCATGGTTTTGATTTACACATGGGTGCTGCATGCAGAGTCCGTGCTGACCAACCTCTCTCTTCCACCCCGACTACTAGCTCCCCCTGGCCCCAGCCTCTTAATGACTTACCTGTCTGCATTCTATCGAATCTTTTGTATTCTGATGCTGGTTTATAGCGCCGCCTGGGGCCATGCTTGCCCGAGTACTTAGCTGTTGGTACCTCTGCTTAATGAAAATCCAGGACGCCCTATGGCATTTACCGCGTTGTATATCGGTGGGTTTTTATGTACTGTTTCCTTTATAGAGGTTGTTTTTATAGCCGGAGAATATAAATTAAATGAAAAGCAATAAGATGGGCCGGGTAAAAAAAGTAGTTATCATTGGCGGAGTAACGAGCTTGCAACTGCCTAATGAAATGGAGAAGTATCATAATTCTTCGGAGTTAATAAATATGTCCGACTCAATCAAAGTGCCTCCTGATAAGGAATGGTCAGATGGCGAGCCCCTGGCGGCCATACTTGACAGCTCCTTGAGCCCGGCTTTGTACTATTTGAATTCCTATCTGAAACTGTCATGTTTTGACAAGAGGAACAGTTAGTTATGTGTAGGACATGGGCAGCAAAAAATTCGCCGGTTTTATTGGCTGTCCGCGCTTACTCGTTGCTATTAACTGGAGGAAGAGGCACTTTGGCGATAGGTTAAGGTGGACTTTGTGAGTTTTGGGTGCCGATTGGCTGGACCTGGACCTTAACTTAGGCACGTTGATGCAGAGATTTTTATGGAGTGATATAAAAATGTGAACGAACCTTCAACCTAAAGGTTAAAATGGGAGGAATCTGATCAAAATGTAATGATGTTAATCACTAACAACGTAGGCCTAGTCATTAGTTTATGAACACAGGATTTGTAAATCTTATGTTTACGACGTGTGACTGGTAGCCTATATCTTGCTTTTCTGGCATATTCTAAAAATGTATTGTATGAGAGTAATGCTGTACTGTACGAGTTTGAAAATTACCGGATTGTAAATCATCAGATATCACTGTTAGCGAATTTAACAGTTCATTAAGGCTGAGCCATGCAAATTAATTGCTAAAATCGCTAAATTTATTTTTTATATTGTGATTATTTTTCTCGTTTATTTATAAAAAAAATTACAACTTTGAGAAACAACAACATTGAGAGACCTCCTGAAAAAGGTATTTCCTTGATTCTTCAAATTTATTTAATTAAAAAAAAATAAACAGGACACTTCCAAATTATAAATATAACCCAGGCCCAAATGGACGATCAATTAATTCTATAAGTGAAAAAATAATTTAGCAATTATAACAAGTATTTAAAGCAAAAAATGTGTAAGTACTTTTTTGCATGGTGGGTATCGTTTTGGGTCTGTCACCGAACGAGACATGACGTCATCACACATAACTCACTCGGTTTCCACGCACGTCGCACTATATCAAAAGCCAACTAGATGGCTTATGTCTTCGTGTGTTGATTGCTATCTGTTGTTAGGATACCGTACTTGGGGGGTCCTTCGTGATTTCAAACAGAAGCCCGATTGTGCTTTATCGGAAACCCCATCAAAATCTAGCTACTTGGTGGCCTACTTTTTTACCTGGTGCTCAATGACAACGCCAATTTAAGGTGGACTTGGGTAGGCCCCGTCATGCGCCAGCTCCCTGGATGCCAGATATTACTGATTTTTACGAATTTCCTCAACAACTTACAAGGCATGGCAGCCGGAATTAGCACCAGAGGCTCTATTTTCGGCGCTATTACCAAGCGACCTTGCACCAACGGAAACGCACGCAGATTCGAACAGCTGGGTCTGAGAAATAAGAGTTTCTCATCGAAATATTTATATCTGGACATTTTTTTTTCGCTGCATATCCAAGATGACATTTTGGCAAATTGCGATTTGTAAAAACTTGATGAAATGGCGAAGAGTGTTGAACTTGCGTGTTTACAAAAATGTTTACGTTTGCGAGTCTTCTTTGCCATCGTGTTTTCCTAAGCTTGATTCTCTCCGTGGATATCCTTGGTGGACAGGAACACCCCATTTGGTGCTTGTATATCCATGTGCCAATCACTCATTGATGGATGAGCAATCACAAATTTGAACTGTTTTTTTTTTTTGCGGATGTGCTTCAGGAAGGTCACTGATGTTTGTCTGTGCCAATCTCATCTACACCCTGTCGGCGTTGTCTATGGCAAATTATCCACTTACTAAACCCTTTGTTACCGAATTCTTTGTGTTGAAAGTGTCGATGACCTTTAAGTGTGGATGTCTTTTAAAGTTTGCATTTTTATGAACATTAATACTTAGAAATTGAGTTCAAATTCCCTGCGTGACGTTATCATTTGCATCTGGAACTCGGTTAATCTCACGAGTGGATTTCTCGAAAATGTTGTAATCTCTAATTCATCATTATGTTCACCAGTAATAAGATGTTCATCAAAAACACGAAACCAGTTCATAAGAAATTGTTGCTCATAAATGCCTGGAGTAATTTATGACCTCTAAGAAGCACTAAGAGATCTTAACTCTTGTGGCTCACAGATCAGGTCGAATAAATCTGAATTTTGATTTATTTTGGAGAAATAGTTAATAAAACAGAAGAGAAAATTCATGCATTTACTAATAAATAAATTTATCGTAACCAATATTATGTAATAATGGAATTGTTCATTTAAATGCGAATTTCCTGAAAATTCGAATTGTGGGTTTTTCAGTGACATTTTCACATTTTGGAAGCCTTCAGCTGCTTGAATTCTAAACAGTTGTTTAGGTTGTAGACCTTCAGCTGCGATATGAACAAATTCAAGAAGTATGACAGGCGAATGATGGCCGTGGCAGCTTCTCGGAAACAAGAATGCGAATAAGATTGTAAAAAGAAAATTCCCCACATGTTTCTTAATTTTTAATGCGTTTGTCGTGAAGTTGCAAGCGTTTATCTCGCTTTTGAATCTGGTCGTCTTGTACGAAACGAAGTCATTCATTTCGAACGTTTTCGACGGCATTTATCACCGTATAAATAGATGCCTTTCATGTATATTGTCAGCGATCCATATTTTTCCTTCACGACTTTCATATCATTGCGCCTATTTTGATTCGATGCTGGCATTGATCAAACGCCGTGCTCGAATGTAATGCATGGTTTCGTTCACCACCAAACCCAACACAGACATGTACACTGGAGGTTAAACTGGTTTCACTTAACTTGACCGGCACAGTTTTCAAATTGATATTTGATAATGACAAGAGCGAGCCTTGTTTAGGGTTTTATTTTTTGTGCCGAGGAAAAACTTTCCAAGATAAAAGGCCTGTGCGCCATACACATTTTGTCGATTAGCTAATTATTGATTAATGAATCTTATCTTCTTAACACATACAAAAGCGTTTTAAGTTTATGCGATGCGATTGGAGGATCAATATTTAGTGCTTATATTGGAAGGACGAATTTCATTAAAAACCGTCATTAAGAGTCATTCAAAAAGTAGCTTGGTCACGTGGCTTCTTTTCGTACTCGAAAGCCTCTTGAGCGTTGAACTCGTAAACGACAAACGACACCGAATTTTACAGATATTACAGGAATTATTACAGATAAATCGCTCATAGCCAAATGCCATACCAAGTTTGTAGCAAAAAATATACTGCTGAAATTTAAAACTCAAAAATATAATATGAATTTGTTAAAAATATGCTTAGGACCAACGGTCTCTGGAATATTTCTATTAGAATTTAGAAAATTGATACTTAGTTTTAATTATAGAATGTTAAAAGTGCATCTGGTCAAAAATGTAAACGATATTAATGCAGATATATCGCTGAAGTTGAAGAAAATGTGTTTAAAACTAACCATTACTTGAGTACTGAAAAGTACTCACCACCTGAATGAGTAAAACATTTAGTACTAAGAAGTTTAAGGTTAACGCAATTTTATTTTATTTATTTATTGCAAAAAAAATCGTTGTAATTTATTTGTTTCTGGCTCTAATCAATTTGTTAAGTTTCAAATATGAAATTGACCTGGCTTTATTTTTAATTCTCTCATGCATGACGTATGGGAGGATCTCGTTACCGAACAAATGCTAGTCGGAGTAAACTTACATTCTGGCAGTTTTGTCCCAAACAAGTAATTCGTGCCTCATCACTGGCAATGGAATGCATGGGCCTAGCCAGGTGGCTAAACATGGTACCAATCGCTCTCACATCCGCCTTCTTCACTTCTTTCTCTTTCAAAGTTCCAGTACCTGTTCATTGTTGCTTCGTGTGCTCTGGCACAGCACTTCAGTTCGTGTTATTTTAACGTTACATAAAGTGCGGTAGGAAGTTGACCGAATTATCCGAGCGTTAAACGCTCGCCTTTGTTGGGGAATGCATTTCAATTTCCCATTTTGTAAATCTAGCAAGTCCACTTTGCAGAAGACTGGTGTTTATCCTTTGTGCTTGCCCGTTGCTATTCCATTTGTTCCATTAGCGCACCACGCTATTTCAACCCCCAAACTAATGGGCGAAATGGAGAAAATAGATTTTTAAGGTTCCGCTGAGGTTAATGACGGTTTCATGTTCAAGAATTTGAGCGTTGCAGATTTAATATGCGCGCTTATTCGCTTGGCAAAATGGTCGCCTTAAATTCCTTAAATGCATATTAAGGCGAATCTTTGTCGCATTTTTGTCCTTTTTCGCATTTTCATGCAACATCAACTCAGACTAATACTCGGCTCCTGTTTTGCAATTTTTTTTCCCCACCTCCCCCTCCCGGTTTCTGAATTTTCACTCTTGAATATTTAATACCCGTGACGTTTCATTACCATAAACTCACGCGTGTATTTAGTCAACTCTCAGCTATGGCTAATTTTTCACTAACTTCGCTAATGTATGCACTGATAGACGCCATTTTTGTCGCTAGGCCTGAAACGCTCTTAGGCTTTTTCTGATTGGGACGCTTCTTAAAGTAACGATTAAACGCAGCGTTTTTAAAAAGCTCCTAATGACAAAGTTTCTTTGTTCACAGATATGAACATTAGCATAATGCTCGATTTAAAGTGGTGATTTCCTCTCGAGAATTTCGCTGAAGAATTGCTTTTATCAAAACTGTAATGGATTAGATAGACAGACCCCTCTGCATGTTTGTGAGCGTTATTATCGGAATATAGCATCTTGTCTTTCTCCCCTCCCTCCCGCCAGTTTCTCTCTCTTGGTCATTTTTTAAAAAAAAATAAATGCAAATGCACTTTAAATTTTTACCGAAAACAGCGAGCGCTACACGAACGCAATCCATTTTACGGGTATTACTCGCAAATTGTTCGATTTTTTGGCAGTTCATTTGCTAATGTGAATGCTGTTTCAGACACTTGATTTGAAATCGAAAAAAATAGATATAAAATTCAATATTAAATTGCACGTAATGATGCAATAGTTTTCTCTTTATTCCTCTTTAACGATCACCACTTCGCTTTAAAGCGTTGACTTTTTATACAGGTTTTAACCCCCGTTAGACACGGAAAAAAAGTAATTTTCTTATTGGACGTTTGACGTCATGTGCTATCTGTTTACAAACATTGTTGAGGGCATAGAAGTGCCAATCACCCTGGCTGCGCCTATGGTCATGCGTTATCAGTTTTTAAACAGTATTATGAACGAAAGGATGTCACTCATTCGGAAAGCAAATTAATATAAGAGCACGTCTGACGTCACTGTCTGTCTCTCGCCACAAAAGAATGTCACTGGCTAATCTGTTTTTAGAAACAAGAGTTGTGACATTACGTCCTGGATGTTGACTCGTTTGTATTCCGAACGTAACGTTCCCATTCATTAGAACGCTATCAATTGCATTGTTGGGACTGACGTCACATCCTATATACAATCGAAGGGTTGAACGCCATCTCGAGTCGCCATCTAATGTATTCCCTACACTAACACTCGCTGGCGTCACGTCTTGTCTTCAAACAGTCGCCAAGAAAAGGTTATCAATCACATTCGACGCCAGGTGGGGTATATTAGGTCACATTCTGTTTACAAGTGCAAGTCAAAGGATTAAACGTTTAGCGCCATCTAACGCAGTTTGAAAGAATCAGGTCGAAAAGCAAGCCAGTTATTCAAGACCTTATTCAATCAGCATTTGATTATCTGATATTGAGTTTTTTTATCATTCTAATAATTTATTATCACACATAGGCCTTATAGCTGTTTCACAACATATGTTATTTACCAATTCAATCTAGCCATAAGGGCTTAGTTAACTTTGTTCCTCTATTTCTGCCAATTGCAGGATGGCATTCGATTCAATTCAACTCAGTACCCTGCCATCAACAAATATATGTCATGTGGTAGGGGGTTTAATACTCTTCCCTTCTCCCCTTATTAATTCAACTTGATGGTCACCATCATCATTGTCAAACTGAATTTGTTAGCTTAGGGCTATCCTTTGGAAGAGAAGATTAATTTGCACGTTATTAAAAAAAACTATTTGGTTAGTATTTTTCCCAGCAGGGAACGTGCAGGAAATCAATTGCTGGTCATCCATTGATCATAAATGCCAAGAGATAAATCCATCGCATTTGTCAGGGGGGATGCTGATTCTTTCCTGTGCCTGGTGGAGTTATGATGACTGAATCCAGAGAAATATGTTGATCTGCCCGCATTGGCGACTCTGATATCCATTGAATATTGACCCGAAGAGAACACGGGCAATTCTAAGCTTGTCTTTCCTCCGTCTCTGTTCTGCCACTCCGGCAATTTGCCGCTCGCGTTGAAATTTTAAGAATGAAAGCATTATCCTGTCTCGTTGTTGCTGTTGTTGATGTCCAAGAATGATGATGATGATGGCGCTTCCTAGTGCGTTCCAAAACGAGCGCAATAACGGTCTTGCTCGCAGACACACATCGGGCAGTTTGAGAGTAAAAAGAGAAAGAAGCAAGTTGGCTGGATCTTAATGCGCTATTGGATTTTCTGTGAGCTCGCACCACGGCGTGGCCATCAGTCATCCTTGCAGTGGAAATCCCAATGGTTTCATTGTCTGTCTTGGCAGTGGCACTGCATCGCTTCCCCTTGGCCTCCTACCAGGGATGTCGAGGACATGCCTCCATGTGCCGATGCTCCGGTCAACTCCAGGCCATCATTTATAATCTGCAGTGCCTAATAGAAGCGGGCAGGCAGCCTTTCCATGGCCTGCCTGCGATGGATCGGGCACCGGAAGAATAAAGTGCGCAATTTTCGTAAGTGTTCCTTGTACCGTTCGACCGTGGGGACAGCTAAATGGACGCCACTTAGACGATGTTGCCAATTCGCATTTCTTGGTTCTGCTTTTTCTGTGTTGTTTGGCCTTCTAAAGTTGACCAGCGAAATGAAATTCCGTAACTCTTGGAACCTACTGCAGATTGGACTTGCAGACATCTGAAATCTTGAGGCCTATGGGATGGACTTTGCTGATTCTCTGAATGCATCGGTGCATCGTTTTATAATTGTATTGTTCCTACGCTGACAGAAATGCACGTACAAATAATAATAATAATTAGAAAACACGCAGGCTACATGTTGGCAAAACTGGAACTTGATCAGGCCAGTAACATATTCTTGCCAATAAAGGCTGACATACAATATACGTTTTGCCATGTACATGAATAGGCTACTCAAATTCCAGCATTTAAAGAATGTTTTTTATTAAACTTGTCTGGTCCTGTATATTAGGATAAAATATATTTGAGATTTTTTAGGAAAAAGGTACATGTACCACCTTACATCTTATCTCGGTGGCGTCTATTGAAGACACATGTAGTTATACCACATATAGTGTTAGTTTTGTTTGTAATTAAATGCACATTATAGGACTGAAATGACATATGTTTGAGATATAATTTGCACATGTTTAAGGAATACGCAACCATATCATTTCACATGTCATTACAACCCAAGCTCTGATCAAATAACCTCCTTGGGTCCTTGCACATCCGTTTTTGGGAGTTGGGTGTTTTGTCCACCGATGCAAGTGTAGCGGAATGCTAGCGTGCATAAGTCGTTTTATTTGTTTTTAAACGAAATTGTGTGTGCAGGCTAACGGCATAGCTTTCCTTTGAGCGTGTGAAATTCTAGCTACGCTGCATTTAGGCGCCTAACGAACTGAGCTACGGCGCTGCGCCTAGCGAGATAACCATCGCCTAACTGTTACTGGTGTGCGCAGTTTCCACTGGGCTTAGCACGACAAGCTCGAGGATAAATCTTGGGACGGCTATTCAGGCTAACTTTTATCGAGCTTAATGTGGCGCTGCACGGTTGGCTCTGGTGACAAATTCTGCCGTGAAATATTGCCCTTAATGGAGGGTAGTTTCCTAGGTCTCCAATGGCCATGCATGTCATTGCTGAAATATGACTTTGAATGGCACATGCTCGTTTTGGAGTTTGGCCTGGTTTGAAAGTTGACGTAATGGCGGGGAGCGAGGGGACTTGTGTGTAACTGGAGTTCTTGAGAAGCATGGAAATTTAAACGTTGACCTGGGGTCAAGATTGCTTCATTAAGGCAGGTTTGAAGAGTGGACAAACCACTCTATGCCGTTACTAGGCATACTGATAACATAACACTGCTTAGAACTTTTTGGAGTGGGGAAACAAACACATAGCTTTCTAAAATAATATGCAGTTTTTAGTAATAAATAGTAGACGTAATACGATGCGCTGGTCATCATGTTGCTCTTTAAGAGAAGACAAAATGGTTTATTTATGCATAAAAACAAATAGTGAATTTTTATCTCATTTTTGCCCGGCTTTAATCACTTTTTTTATAAGTTGTTAAATTGTAATTCTGAAACTTCACATGACACGTTTCTTAAATGGCTTTCTTTTTTTTCTAGGTAAGTCCTTATTTTTAAAAAAATTAAGTCACGCTGCCAAAACTGAAGGGTTGGTGAGTGAATATTTAAATTCTTGCATTTTCCAAAACGGAGAACTTAGATGTTCAGAATTGGCACGTGACGTTCTGTAATACCGTACATGTATTGTTGGAATTACCAAGATCTGCTAAATGTATTTCCTGAAACAGTTCAGTGACAGTAATGACCCATAAACAAAAATGAGCGAATCTTTCATAGTAAAACAGTTTGAAATGTAGCAAAAATGAGCTCAAAATGCTAAAAAGATTATTTTCTAGTTATCAAGAAGCCTGCGTAAAATAAACAATCTCTCTAGCTGTGTTTCGTAATAGTACAAATAGAAGCAGAACTAACTTTTTGAAGTGTACGTACTTCGCCAAACCAGAATCCAAGATGGCTGCGAGGACTGCCTACTTTTGGCTGCCACCTTGGATTTATATAAGCGTTGCGTTCGGTGAATAAAGCAAATAAATAAAAATAGAATAAAAAAAACCCAGGGTGGATCTTCGTCCACCGTGACGACTGGGTCTTCATTTATATTGCATTTTCGAGATAAAATACACTTAGTTGACCGTATATTGCGATATGCGGTGCATCTTACGATCGCTCGTCGTCCATACACAATCCTCCCCCATTGGAAAGAAAGAGAGAGAAAGAGAGGAGAAATCAAATAACTTGATAAATGACAAAACCTTTGCAAGAATGATTTATGCCACATGTGCGACGGAATATTTAGTGCGCCGCTGCAGTTCAAGGCCCCGTCTCTTTTTTGGATACTTTCTGGGATATCAGAAGGCGTGCAGCGAAAAAGAGAGAGAGAAATATGAGGGTGGAGGACAAAGAAAAGAAGTAAGGAAAAAGCACGTAAGCTCCATCGACGTCATTTATAGATGGGGTGGTCCACAGCCAACAACAGACGTCAAAAGTGGCTGGACGAGCGTTTTATGCCGATGGAATTGGAAAAAAAGTGTTTTGTCAAATCCACTCTTATGGCGCTCTGAACAGCCCTATAAATTGACAGATAGATGGCTCTCGGTATTAACGCGATGGATCCAAAAGAGAAATGGCGTTGAATGATGGGGAATGCCCCTCTTTTAAGACTGCTGTTTTGCTTTCAAATAATCACATTTATAATGTGGAAACTAAACCATACAAAAGCCACTAAATAGCTCTGTCCGGGTGGAAAAGTTCAATAGGGCCAAATATAGGAATATAATGCATGAGTCTTATATGGCCATGTATAAGTCTAGGTATGGACTTTGCCATACATGGATTCATTGCATTGGTTGGGGGTGTAGCTTGGCTGCATACTTGCTGATAATATGGACAATTTCAGTACTGCTCACTTCTCTTGAGCAAATGCAATACATGCTAATATCAATAATTTCTTAATTTAAAATAGGCCAAGTTACTGCCTTGTTTTTCAGATATGGACATGCAGATATTTGTACAATGTATGTATGGGTATGTGTAGGTTTTATGGCCAAATATGTATTAGCAGTATGTGGGTATATATGGCCATATACTAGGTCTATTTGTGGCCAATTTGTTGGGTGCTCCTCAAGTTTGAGCATGGCCTCATAAAGTCTGATCATCACCTTAGGAAAAAAAACATTTTCATTTCAAGATTTCGTTCGCAGACTTCCTTTTGAATGACAAGTGCAGGCTTTTCATGTAACCCTGGGATATCCATAGGCTATTATCTGGCAACTCGCACAAAGGCCTGAATTCCATTAGTTTTGGATTTCGCACGGGCTATTTCCCTGATTCATGTTTTCTCGCCGGAATATCTCGTTATTGGCGCCCATTAGATGTCGTGAAATTTCACGCACTCATGTTGGCAAATACTCGGAAGGGACGCGAATGGCCCTGGCTATTAAATTAGGCTCCATGCAGAGTGCAGTGATTCTCGAAAATCTAATAACTAGCTTATTTTAACTTTTATTTCGAAGAGTTGCAATTTTTTTTCTTCTTCTTTTTTTTTTCTTTCTTGCTGTTTTCCCGTTATTTTTCTCTCGGAATTTCTCATGGACGATGGATTTTTTTCTTCTACATTTTCGTTGTGGAGGAAAACAGGGCAAATTCTCTCGAGCCTTTCTCTCCTCCGCGCAGAGCTGAATTGACGCATGAATGAAAAATGAAAATGACTCTGTTGTCCATTTCTGTGGTTGCAAATGCACTTTTTTACCATCTTGGATTTTTTTCCCTCCCCCTTCTTTTTCATTCCCATTTTCATTCGTATTCGGCGTGCGGTGGCGCAGGGGGCAACTAAGTGTTTTTTGCATGGCAATGGGATTAGACTCCGGCTCATTTCTTCTGACAGAACGTTTTGGGCTTTTCTATGAAGCCCAGGGAACTATCGAGACACTTTATAAATGGGCGTGTCATTAGAGTGGCAGGCTAATGGCGATGCAAACCCCGAGACTCTGCCTGCTCAAAAATGCAGAGGAAAAGAGGGGGCGCTCAGACCCTGTGTTCAAACTCTCCAGTGTGGCTTTTTGGGGCCAGTTACCCAGTGCAGTGTCTTCGATAGCGTCTCTCGCTTAATGCGTTTAGATACGGAGCAACCTGGACGTGTTGATGTATGGGCCCTGTTTGGGCTTAGCTTAAAATGCAATATTCATTTATCTTGAGGAATTACAAGTTAAAGGGAAGTATACAGTCCCATAAAGTCGACCTATTTGTCATAATAATGGCTTTGCTGGGCTGCGAGCGTGCTTCCTCTTGCTTCCACAGCACAAACAAACATTAGGGCCGTTTTTGTTCGGCCCAAATACACTTTCGCCTGATCGAAGTTTAATGGATTTTTATGCTGAAAAATTACTCCTAGATTACCCGCGCTGAATATGATTACCAATGTTTTCTCCAGTTTTTTGATTAAATGCTCGGCGTACTTTTCGCCTCCTTATAAAATGGATGTTGGTGCGTGTATGCGTTTTTTTTCCTCACAAGTTGATAAAATTTTAGCCTTTATTCCTCTGGGTGTCATTTAAATGGATTTTCTTCGCCGGGATAGGTGGGGCTGGGGATGCTAACAATCCAGAAGGCTTGTTGGGGGCGGGGGGCACTTTTTTTTTTTACCCCATTTCAGAAATGGATGCCATATATCAGTGTTATCATCATTACGGAATTGCATTGAGTGGAATGAAAGTCTAGGCGCGCTTAAGTTACATATTATTATAATTTGGGGAAGAAACAAGCTTGGAATTAGCTCGCAGCCAGAATTAATCATTAGCAGACGTATGGGTAAACTAGGAAGCGTAAACTCGGGGCTCCCATGCTCGCATTTCTCCAAATAATAATTATGCGCATATGCTAAACCCCACATCTTTTTCTTGCAGGCTTTTATCACTGGGTGTCCTTTTGAGGATTGCCAGGTTCAGCTTTCCCAATACTGAAACGATAGTGTTGTTCATTGTCAGGGCTTTTGATTGATAGGCCCTGCCTCTTGACAAGAATATTAAACTTTATTGCTCGGGTTGGCTGGCGCATATCCGCACGCTGGAGCTCTTTAATTAAAAATGTTGATTAATATCCCTCCAAATGGCAAAAATTGTATACCGCGCTGGTTTTGAGGTGTTTCCTAGGCATCGAAATTGCACGTGCAACTCGGCGAGTTTCATTTTCGATATTTAGCTCGGAGCCTGAGGGGAAGGGGAGGTCGCCCATTTTTCATTTCAACTTCCGATTGCCGTTAATGATAAATTTCATGTAAATTCGCTATTGGAAATTGGTGGGTGGCCATTAACGCTATGAGAAACACTGTATGTGATATGCTGCGTATTGCCGTGGTTGAAATGGGGCTCACTGGAATGAAGTTAAAAGGGCCTAACTACACTGTACACGCAATCTTTTCTCGTTTTAGTAATTGTTTCGGCTCTGCAACTTGCAAAATTGCCATTTGGAACTGTATTTCAGAACAAATATTCAATCTTGCAAGGAATTTGAAGCTTGGATTGTGCTCCAGAGCAGCTTATAGTATTTGTCATAACGTACATTTATCTTCATCTCATCCAGGTGAAAATAGTAAATATGGGTCGCGTATTGACGTATATGACTTATGCCATGGCATATTATGACGTATATGGCCATATACGGTTATGTCCGTTTACTTCAATATATGCCCATATGCTGTTTATACAGTGTATGTACGTCCAAACATATAAATATCATGTCTTTACATTCTCACATATCACCGTATAGCCTATGCCAACATATTTTCAGATATGGTCATACATATCCCAATAACACACCTGGAAATATAACACAGTATTAACTTACTGTATATAATAAAGTTAAAATTGTATGTACATTTTGTATATTGGCAAGTGAGCAGTAATGTAATTTTTTAATAGAGAATGAAATATTTTCCATATATGGCCAAGCATGCACCATATATGCTTATCTAAAGTAGCTGTGTTTGACAGTGATATGGTCATAGATGTCTCATACATGGTATGTTATGGCATATATAAACCCTTATATGGTCATATTCAACTTCCTAGATTCATATGCACGTAGAAGGGAATGAGTTCAAGCTGCTTTGAGTGTCCATTTTATTTTTCATTGATGCAGAGTGGCAAAGTTCTGCAAAAGTCAGGACACGATAAAAGCATAAATAAAAAATTGGCATGCGTCATTTGCTCGAGTATGGTCACAGGTGAGGTTCACTCTCCTTTCATTTCTTGGAAACTCCGGCATGCATTGTTTTTTGGCTGCCATTTGCAAACAGAACTTTGGTTTCGGGAGATAGGGCCCAAAGCTATCTCAATCGTCGAAGTGTTTGCATTAGTCGGGGGGAAATGGCAGGGCAGAAATGGGAAAGGTTGCAGATGTACGCTATCTGGAAAACCTCCGATGACTTCTTTGCGGTCTTCCGGCAGAACGTTTCTTCTCAGAGTCTGACGTCCCAAGCAGAATCCCTTGCTTGTCCATGGCTGTTTGCTCAACATTCCAGATTAGCATCTGAAAGTTGGGTCTTCGGCTGCTTTTTGAAAACCGTTTTTTTACCTGCCTGCGCAAATTCCCTTTTTTCCCCAAAGTCCAAAATGGCAAGGCCTGCACACATTGCCAATCACTCTGGCAAATATGATAAAAACCTTTTATCTGAGCATATGGAGCGCTAAAAAAAAGATTTGTTCGGGATGTTTTCGATTGTTACTCGTCTACAAATGCGGCCGCCGCTAGCCGATATCGAATCCGCCTTGAATTTTCCAGCCAGATAGTTGCGCCCTTATCGTGTTGCCAAAAGTCAATACTTGTACTCGCTATTTGCTACAATGTCCTACACGCTGTGCACTACTAGGTTACGTTGTACAACATGCTCCACAGCCACTTGCTTATTATCTCGCTTGTGAACATTGGAGGTGTGAACCAAACGCACACACAGGTATTGATAAAAATAAGTGTTAACATTTCATTGAATCGCAAGTCATCTACTCTTTCCGCTATCAAAATTACACATTTTTGGTAGCCAAAATTTGATTCATTGTTTTGATTTGTTTTTGGGAAAAAATGTCATGGGTCTTGGGCACTTGCAGCATGAGGAAACTTCGGGAAACCTTCCATAAGCACATATGCAGACTTGATTAAGGATGACGTTATGGACAATGGATACAGTTTTGCAAGACACTATTTACATGCATGCATGAGAGCTTCCCAGCATGTTATGTAACATGGATGGTGTTCTGCTGAATTTTCCAAGTATTCTGTATTTTCTCCTGCAATGAAAGGCATGGTATACAGACCATGTAATCCGTCTGAATCTGGAATTAATGACAAGCAGAATCCCTTTCCAGTGAAATTATAAATAGGCTCCATCGTGCACTATAATAAATTGGTGGCACTCCAGTTTTCTCATGTTGAATTAATAAAACCTGATTGCCCAAGTTATTAACAAACTTTGAAAACGGCTAGATTATTTTTTAATAACAATGCTCGTTTTGTTGTGCCATGCTTTTAAGGTCCGCGGCCATTGAATCGAGCAAATTAGGAAGCCATGCACAAAAATAAATAAAATTCAGGATAATTGGCGTATGAAAAAGGATTTGTCATTCGGAAAATCAATCACTAATAACCTGTCAGGATTGCCAACATGACTGTCATAAACTCGACTCAGACGAAACTATTAATGATTTTCGGGAGAAAAGCGTGAAGATGATCGAAATTGGTTTAATAAGGGATTTCTCTACTTTCATAATTAATAGTTAACGTTCTTATCAAGATATACAGTGTATGTGCAATTGCGCGCATTATTTAAAGATATTTTTACCAAATCAATCATCTGTCTATTAGCTGACACGTATATGATGAAGTTGTGGAAATGTATAAAGATTGTTTCACCCAGTTTCTTCACACAGCTTAATTTACAAATTGGTATAGATGATACTATATAAAAAACCTTTAGTCATTTATTTGTTAATATGACATGTTTCTGAAAGAGTTTAGTGTTACTTTTAATTTCATTTCTTACTAAAACATTAATCGTAAATGCCGTTTTAAATAAGATATAAAATTATGCAGACCCAAAGTATTTTTTTATTACGATTGGAATTTCCTTAACTTAGTAAATTTCTTAAAATCTCTCTAGAGTTTGCATAGGAATCCCACTGATCGAAACATCATTAAAACCAAATAACTTGGAAATGACCGCGCTTAATTTGTTAGATTTCTGGATTTTTTAAGGTAATGTTTTGTGTCAAACGCAATCGTGATTTCTACAAAGGCGGTACCATATGAGTTTCAATGACGTGTTACACTTGATGATAATGGCAGCCTGTTTATCACAAACCTGATAAAATCCTCTTTGATTCAAATTAATTATTATTCTATTTATATTTTTATTGTTGATGATACTGGTGATGTGGTAAATGGAATCACGTGACTTTTATTGCTTACCTGAGAGATTAGAGAACTATTTGACGTGCGAGCCTATCAGAATAATTGGCAAAGATGACACTCATGGGCGCATCGTCTTTTTGAAGTTTTATCTCTTTTTTGGCTTTTTTTGATGAAACGTCCATCACCCCCCAGGTTCGATTGGCAATTTGTCAATTATTTTCTTAGCATTTTTTTTTTCGTGTAAAAAAGTCATGTATCACTTCGCCGCCTTTGACTGAGAGACACACAGACTAGAGTGCACGCAGTTTTTATCTAATGTTCAAACAGTTGGAAATGACTGACGAAACGTTTGCCGCCATTTTTTTACCTTCAAATTCTGGTTGAAAACGAAATAGAAATAAGACCATGAATCGGAGTGGACAATCCTGTCGCACAATCGTCACAAGTGGTGAATTGGTTAGAAGATGCGACGAATGGGAGGGTACCTAAACTGGAAATAAAATGAGGAGCCAGAAATTTCCTACGATCTCAGAAAATGTTTGCAAATATCGTGAAGACCAGTTTAAAATCCATACCTTGCAATGATATTTTCCAAAATTTTGCCTTTATTATCAATATTTCCAAGCAAATTCTGTATTTAAGGAGAAATTCATGGTTTATGACCTGTTTCAAATATCTTTGTTAATTAATACTGTTCAGCAAATTGAGTATCGAAAAATATTGGCTAGTCTTTAAATTTTAATTATTTTATTTAGAAAATATTTATCCTCCAGTTTTCCATTATCAATACTTCATAAAGAACATGAACGATTT
>JAQIXS010000880.1:0-37258 GCA_034700785.1 Rossiulus vilnensis | reverse complement strand
CGCCTCTAAAATCATCTGGTTGGTAAATTTCTTTAATGGCGTCTGAAACGTTTGATTTCAGGCGTTCTAAATTATTTTGTTCTAATCTCTCGCCGAATCCCGCGTGAGCAGTGACGTCATTCAGTGGAACTGGATCGACGTCCACGTGACCGGTGACGTCATTCGAAGTATATTCCATGTAAGACATTAGCATTATTGAGGAAGAAAATTTAATTAGAAAAACCAGAAAGAATTACATTACTTGTATGTCTCTTGATTGCGTTTCTTTTCAACGAATGACATAAGACTTTAACTCCCTCTTTTTTGTAATTGAATTCAGAAATACACCTATATATGTGCATAAACCACAAGTTACAATGTTCTGAAACGAATCCTTGACATAGGAATGGTGCCAGAAATCCACCTTTTGTGTAATATCAACAAAATATTGATAAACATGCAAGAACTGTGCATTTTAGATGTTAAAATATGGTTTTATACACTAAATAGCGTGTCTATCGTTAGTTTACATGTTAGCGTGTCATTAATCATCCTCATCACAGCAAATTGACCTCAAATTGAACCGGGTTCGCTTGTCATTGGAGGCATGGATTGTAATGCCATTTGAAACACAGTTATTCGTCTTAAATTATGATTAAGAACTGTACTTTTAACATCTCAAAATGCGTTTGTGATTGGTTTTAAGAACGGAATTACAAGAGATTTACCAGGATTTGTCATTAGTCACATGATTAGTGGCGCGGATTAGAATGACACAAGAAACGCAGCACTTATGATTGCATTTTATTACTAAAGTAGGATTAACATATTCACAACTGTGCTTTTAACGTTTCAAAATATATTTGCGATTGATTTTAAGAGGAAATTTCAAAAAAGATTCACCAAGACTCATGTGTCGTTGGTGGCACTGATTAGAATGGCATGAGAGACACAGTTATTATGATTACAGTTTATGTACTAAAGCGGTATTAAAATGTTCAGAACTATGCTTTTAACGTTTAAAAATACTTTTGTGATTGGTCAAAAGGGCGGATATACAAAAGATTCACCAGGATTCCCGTGTCTTAGGAGGCATTGTGTGTAATGCCATTTAAAACGCAGTTATCACATCTTAAATAAGAATTCGGAACTGTGCTTTTAAAACACTAATGCAACGAAATACAAGCAACACACGTCATTGGTGGCACTGTAATGCCATTTAAAACGGTTATTACGATTGTGCATTATGAACTAAATTAGGATTAACGTGTTCAGAACTGTGCTTTTTTAACATGTCGAAATACGTATGAAATGACTGACAAAAGATTCACCGGGATTCACGTGTCATCGGAGGCATTGACTCTCGTCCATTCTTTCCAGTTCTTGTTTAATGGCACCAAACGGAAATGTTGTTGCGGGGATGTATTTCTTGGTTTTTTTTATATGCCTCTTGTATACAGTGAGTGTACTTTTTTTCTATTCTTCTTTCCTTCTCATCTAACCCTAGTTTTTAATGGGCCTTGGTGTATGTGCTGTGGTGTGTTCGGTGCAAGCGTGTTTATTTCGGTGTTGGGACCGTCGTGATATATATTACCCGGAGAGGATGAAGTTTCTTCGTAATTTGGCTTGGCAGTATAAAAGTGAGATCGTAAAAGGTTATGGCACCAGAAAAACTGCATTTTCAACATGGAGAGAAAGAGAGGAGAGAGAATAGAGTGCTTCTTCTACGGCGTCCATTTAGGGTCAAGTGTTATGGCCAATGCCCAGGAATTATTAATACAAGAATTAAGTGGTTTTGAGGTATCGAAATTGAAAAGTGAAGAAAGTTTTGATGGCTTTGCCAATTGAATATAAAAGGATATATGGCGTTCGGAAAAAATTCCTCCGCACGGTGGCGCTATTTCAAGGTTTTGCCAACGCTTTTCACGCTTGGCGTTTTGAAAAAATTAAAATTTAATGTTTTTGGGAGGAGCGAAGAGATGGGGTCCTTTATGGCCGAAATTTGCATCGATTTGGTAGAAAAGGACATTTGGTGCTTCGGCCAGGGCTGCTTTTATTTCCTTTTTCTCTCGCCTACTTAATGGCCCCAGCTGTAAATTGTAGGTTCCGGAAATTTATTTTATTTTCTCGAATAAAAAGCGAATTTTAAGACTGGTTTTACTGTGATCCATTCGGCATGGGTGAAGTTTGATATGGGATGCGTGTCATGCATATTTTGACGTCCAATAAACCCCTTTATACACGCTACTTCGCAGTGCAACTATAGCGACTTCCATGCACGTTTTGTCGAAAAGTTGATCCAGATTTTCAGGTGAAAATTTCGATTTATGATTGGGGAAATTTCGATTTGCTTTATGACGAAAATTTTGGATTCTTACAGTGGAAACTTGGTGCAGGTTCCACGAATGATTAACATATGTTGATTGACTTAAACCCCCACCACATGGCATATCTTTACTGATTAAAACTTCGATTTTTATGCTGAGGGAATGTAAAATCTTCCAAATTAAAAAGTTAATTAAGATTTTTAGGCACAAATTTTGAATTTTCAATTAAAAACTTTCACATTTTCACACACAATTTTCGAGTTTTTATGATAAAGGATCGTGCAGAATAAACTTGACAGAGATGAAATTTGAATTTTCAGAAAAGTGTGGAATTAACCTGTCACACAGAACTATTTCTGTTAAAAATATGATGCTGTTGAATTTCCTTATTTTTCCTCAAAATGTCCACATATTCACACAAAAAGTTCGAAGTTTTGTTATAAATTAGTGCAAAATTTCCCAAATGCAGTTTGTCACATATGTCAACTTGATATGCTTGGTTAGCTGTAGCTCTTCGGCTATGTTCCTGAAAGGTCAATAAATTTCTTCACAAACCGTCTAAAATTTAAATCGCATTTACGTTTAAACTGTTTAAATCCAATTAAAAAATGATTAAACTCGTATTTTTATAGGAAACGTGTGTTTTAAATATGTTAAAAATACGTTTTTAATTCAGTTCAATTTTATAAATCACTGGAAGGGAAATGCAATTACAGTAAGTAAGAAAAATAGTAACTCATCTGAATTTACTCTTAATTTTTTTAAAAAAATCCATGATTGGTGAATTCTGATTCGGTGGTGAGCGCCATCTGTTATCACTTAGTTTTAGGCGGACTACATCCATGGAAACTCGGATATAATAATGATATAAAGCTCCCTTCGAATCTTATTTTTTCCAAGATATCTCTCTATATAAGATCACTTAATATCATTCTCGTGATAAACACATTTGTTTTTGTTTCTTCTCTTTTTTCCCCAACCCAATATATGAAAGATTGGGGTTCGTAGAGAGAATTTGATATAAGAGTTATTAAAAGATTTGCTCGATTATTGGATTACTCGACGACTGCCATGGATTGAGTTTTTAGCGTCAACACGAAATCTTAGGAGGGGATGGATATATATATATATCATTGAATTATTATAAGATTCCATTAGTTTAAGTGAACATAAACACTTATTTCATGTAATATGAGCAAACGTCCTCATCTGTCTCTCTGTCTCTATCTTTAAATTGGCTAATAACTTAATCGGAAAAAGTCACTTTTGCTAAATACATACTGTATAGCGTTGCTTTTAAACTTAATTGAAAAATTTTAACAGCATGCAGCATTTAGCACTGATATTTAGAATATTCTTAATTAATAATTTCCTTGCGTTACTTGAGGACGTCCAATAACATTTGAAGAATCTCGGATGTAAATGTAATTGAAATATTGTATTTGAGATATTTAAATTTAATATTTTAAAATTGAAATATTTGAGAAATTTATGATGGAATTGTAGTAATGGAATTGAAAACTTAATTGAAAACTTCTAGTAGCATACAGCATTTAGCACTGAGATTTACTTTTGCTTGAGAAATTTGGGATGTAATTGAAGAATGCTTGCAAAATGATTGACAGTTTACTGATTGGAGATTAATAATTGATAGATATGCCATGATAATAATAATTAATGTCCAGCGTAGTTTACGGTCTTTAAAAAGGACAATTTGTTAGTTATAACCTGCTGGTTAAACCAATGTATTCTTAAATACTGTAAAAAGAAGTCATGATAAAATGTCAAGTTCTTGAAAAAGGTAATTGATTTTACCAGATACATGTGGCTCTATATGAGCAATACCATACTGTCATACTGTCAGCCATACTGTCTACGAATTCCTCAAATTTCAGGTCAGATTACGCAGGTTGACATTTCTCGGTGGGGCGGGTTTGTCCAAGGGTTTCTAAATTGCGGTTTAAACCATCGAGTTGTCCGCTAGGCTTTCAAGCCATAAACTCCCGTTGAAATTTACGACTCGAATTGGAAAAGATGGCCGAAGCTGACCACTGTCCATCCCTGACGGTGCCTCTTGATGTGCAAGGTTGCGGGGAAAAAGAGTTCAAATCTCGGCCGAAAATGTCGCCAGATATCTCCCCGGAGACAATGGATAACCTCGTATAGCTGACCATATCTTACCGAACTGACCACTCCGACCCAACCTTCTTTTTTATGCAGCAGACCATTTAAGTGGGCCTCCACCTCGCCAAGGCCTCCCCTTTTAGTGAACTTTGATGGTTCACGGTGGTTACTACCTGCGGTTTTTCAATTTTGTTTATTGGGGGGGCAATTAGGTAGCACGTGCTTGCGCCCTCCGGCCACCGGACACCAATTGACCAATTGTACACCCCTCCCATAAAGCGTGCATTGCTTTCACTGTTTTTGTTGTTTTTATGGTCCCCTTCTCTCCCCGAATTTCAGGTCCATATTTTTGACCCCCTCCCTAAAACACGTCAATTTTTTTTCCGCTTTTCTTCAACTGACCAGAGTGACCACTCTCTTTACCCCCATTTTGCAGCATTGCTCGGACAAGGGCCTCGAACGAAACCACCATCGCCTCGAGTTTTATGAGCGGAAAATTGCCCTTTGTTGGCAAAAAAAGAGATGAAAAGTTGGGGTTAGATGCGGGGTTGTATAAAGCAAGCCTGGATTTATTTCTATATGGCCGAATTTGATGAATTTGGACGAAGGTGAAATTTTATTGTTGCCCAAAATAGTGACTGTATATTGTCTGTATTTAGAGGGTGATTTTCAGAAGTTGAACGCCAGCCTTAAATTGCCATAATCTCGAATGAGTAACAGTTTACGATACTGCTCAAAAGAGGACGAAACTGGTCACTTTCAACTTTTGAAATAAATAAAAATAACAGTAATTGTAACTTTTCTTTCCATTTTATTCTAAATGCATTTTGATTGTCAGGGAAATTTATCCAAAATCATGGAAAAGTCAGGCAAGTTGAGTACGTAATTTCGATGGAAAACCTAAATGACTACTTTATGGGGCTGAGTGACGTTTATTAAGTTCATTTTAAATGACGTCATATTTGCACCACGCATCATTTAACTGAAATCATGTAATATTTGATCAAATATGAATTTCATTCATTAGGGTCGAAGTTATTTTTTATGATTTGAAAATGTCCCGTTTATTAATAAAAAAAAAGTATAATTATTTTTTTTAAGTTGTAAAACCCGCAGTGCAACATTGCATTGCAGGGGAGACCTTTTCAGTCAGGCAATTTTTATTTTACAAATAAATAAACGGTGTCATGTTTGCTCAGCGTTAAAAATATTTATAGATTTCACAGCACTATTATCAACTCTTGCACCAGACATCAAAATTGGATGTTCGAACTTGCTTACCCCCACCCCCGTGGTGGAAAGATCAGTGTACATATCAATATCAGTACAAATATACTGATTTCTTGTGATAATAGTAATGAAAAGCACATTAATGGCATTTCTAACCATACTGATATTAGTAGTCCAAAACACCACTTTAATCAGTAATGATCTATAAGCATACCGATATCAGTAGGTTTAATAGTCCAAAAAAAAAACACACTATAAGCTATGCAGTGTATATCGTGATATCAGTGTAGAATCACATGCTGATCTTTTCACCAGAGGCTCACACCCCTTTCATCCATCCTCTATGGTCTTAACCAATTAGGTGAGGGGGGCCTGCACACGAACAAGCACACTGCCCACCCAGCACTAGATGGCGCCACCAGTCGCCTCCCTTACGGACGTTTAATTTGAAGTCGTAAAAATGCCATTCGAACGTGCGTTTAAAATCTCGTTCAGTTGCACCCTTTCGGTCCGCCAGGCACCCGGTCCTAAATAAACAAAAGAGCTAAGCCTAATTCGCAAATGTTGCCAAATTCGCGCTCATTTCCTATCCACCCCCAACCCCATCCTTAACTCCCCCCTCCCCCTCATGAATGCGCTGATGGAGGGCCACTGGGTAACACATGGAAGGCCCATAAATTGGCGCAACTTCGTTAACACCCTTAATTAGCCTAGGGTATTAATCAAGGCCCATTGCGAGGAGCAGCTCGCACTCCCAATGGCTCCTTATGCGGTCTCGTACATCATACGCTAATTCTTCGGCTATTTTCGCAACTGTGCATATGGCCCCAATATTTAAATCCACCCCCCTCCCCCGACCACCTCCCAAAACCCCCTTAGCCCGGGTTAAGGGGAAAGGCCTTTATTCGCTCGGGAAACGATGGGTTATTGTCATCGAAAGCGAGTCTCGCTGCCCTATGATTATTGTCGTTTTTAATTATGGTGCCAGTCGACATTTCGCTTGTGTATTTTCGCTAATCGTAATTTCGTAATTTTTGGGCGGTTCACCGAAACGAGGAGCACGGAAACAGCAGAGTCTGATTTCCGACTTGAATTAATGGCGAAATAAAGAATGAGGATGCATGCGTGATTTTAAGTACTCAAGTTCGGACTTCAATATGCTTAACATTTGGGAACATTTGCGAAAACATGAAAGTGTTTTGTGCGAGGGCTTATAGTGCCCATATCGATCTAAGATGCTGTCAGATTTGGATTTTAAAATGAAGTCAAATCCTAACCTTAATTAAAGGCGTATTTTAATCTGAATTGACGTCAGATTTCGAGCTGAAATGACGTCAGCTTTCTAATGTGATTTTCAATTTAGATTTAATTGACGGCAAATTTCAATCTGAAATAGCGCCCGATTTCCACATAACACGACGTCAGATTTCAATCGAAAATAAAATGAAATTTCGTTCAGAAATCACGTCAACTTTCGATCTGAAAGGAAGTCAGATGTGGAACTGAAATTACGTCAAATTTCGATAATAAATATCAGGTTTCAGCATAAAACGACGTCACATTTCAATCTGAAATGACGTCAAATTTAAGTCATTTGTTTCCTATTTATTGACCTATTTAAAAAAATATATAAATATTTTATGTTATTTATCATGCTGCATATAGGGTTGGAGTTTGAATGACCGGAGGGAGGGGGTCAGAAACGTCGATGGACAGCCCATCGAACAGTCGCCTGTGTCCAGTAAGTGGGCAGCACGTGTCCAGCTTACGAAACAGTAAATTTCGGACGAATTTCACTATTTTTATGGCGCCTTGTAAAAATGCGACTGGCTGGTCAAAATGGTTGGCTATCGACTCATCTAAAACCGCTGCGGCTTTTTCTTTTCACTGCCTTTTAAACATTCAAAGCCCCATATACATGTATATTCGAGTGGTTTATAGCCCCCAACCCCTCCCCCCAATGATGGCGCCCAAATATCAATCGGCCACGCCCACAACTGGAATAGAAAAAAAGAAAAAATATATATATTTATTACGAGTTTTAAACTTGGATCATTTGGGTCAATTGCATCTCGCTCGGCGCCCACTTGACCCAATTAGGATAGCGTCCTGTAGTAACTCAAAATATGACCTCCATGTTCCAGACCGTCCATGTAACAATGGGGTCGTCCATGAAGGACGTTCGACCCTGGAGTTGAGGGTTCATCTTAGAATGTCCTAGAATAAATTGAATGTATAACTATGTAGGCATGTATACAAGTTATTCTCACAGAACATCTGAAGAACAAACGTTTTCCATCATGTGGTCAGTTAGAAGGAATAAACAAATTGTATGCTAACTCGCAGTAAACTTGTGTAATGTATTTATTCACAACTACTGTGGTGTCCATCCCCTATCTTGCTTCGAGACAAACAAAACTGATGATCAGTTATTGAAAAGGATTTAATTCCGTCCAAAGTCAGAAGGTCAAACCTGGACTTCACCCTGGTAGAAATATCCGTATAATCACTATTTTTTCACTATATTTGTAAAAAAAACAGTGATGTCACTAATCATAATGATATTAGTAGTCAAAAAACCCAGTATATATACAGTGATATCAGTAGAGAATCACATACTGATCTTTTGTCACCTGGGCAGGACCTTGTCCAGTTGGGTGGCTCCTCTCTTGGACCGCCATTTTGACGGCATCTGAGTGCCTGGTATCCAGGCTATTGTCCGTTGCTACGCCGCGCTGTGACCCTCTATCCTCGGTTGCCAGGGCGACGGTGACATCATTGTCATCTCATTAGCATTCAGATTTAATTACCCCCTTTATCCCTGACCCTTCACTGAAAGCCGGCTCTTAAGCGAGTCTTTTCAAGTGACACCATGTGCATGTGTGTGTGTGTATGTGCCTTGCTTCTGTCTCTGTCTCTGTACATGTACTTACTTTCCATGTTCTATGGACGATGGATTTTTCTGAAGCAAAATTAAAAGAGTGAAAAGTCACATTCGCCAAAGAGCCAAAGAGCGAAGAGAGAGAGAGAGAGAGCAGAGTTGTTTCGTCAGGGGGATTCACTGCAGGTTCCTCGGGTGCGTCATTAAAGCTTTCGATCAGCCATTCTTCGCCACCCCATTTTAACTACAGCAGTTTTAAACCCTGTAACAAACCCTTTCCTTAGTAGCCCTTTCGGCATTGGACCTCGTTGCAGGACCTCCAAGGCCCTAACTACGCTATTTTTTTTAAGGAAAATATGATGTTCGTTGGATTTCGACCTAAGATGGACTCGTCAGGCTTACGTACATTAACTTCGTAAAAGGTGCCAAACCATAAGGTCATGAGTGCTCGATCCTCCAAATTACGTTTTTTCAGCTTAATAACATGCAGTGGCCATTCCACACATGTTCACTAAAGACCTATAGTCACCTTTCTGCACATAGTAAGTTCATGATGGCGATATATGAAGGGTGAGAAATCATAAGGTCGTATGTTCGGATTCGTTTTACTTTCCATGACTTCAACGTCGCGACCGCGATTTGCTTGCCGCGACTTTAACACGTGATTCTGTACACACCTGAGCTTGCTGTTTGAACAAAATCTAATTGGTGCTATCTAAACTTTTCACGAAACTTCAGTTTTTCCCTCTCCTGAAAAGTTCATTTTTTTGGCACTCGATACGTTGTTGTTTGGCACCTTTCGCCGTATCGTTATAAGTGTAGCTTTTTTTGGGGGGGAACTAGTAACCAAGACGTGCATTTTTGACAAGTGGTATTTTACCTTTTTTTATTTTTTTCACGCTGTATCTGCGTGCATCATAATTATACAATGTAGGCTACGGTGTCGTTTCTCAGAAGCGCCGTGACTACGACGCTCCCGTCGCTGGCTGTCATTTACAGCGCGATAATTGTGATCCCCAATTTGGTAATGCGGGCGGCATCTATGGTAGACCGTGTGCACAGCAGCGAGAATCAGCAAAGTGTTTGGGGTTGTAATTGAATTAATTTAGTGCCAGCGATTCTTCAGCTTCCCCATCAGATTTGTGGGGGAGAACAATTTGAGGCAATAGAGAGAATGTGTGCGCGTGTATGTGCATGTGCGTGTGCATGTGTGAGAGAGACAAACACCATGAACGATGGCGCTCTAGCTCACTGACTTCGAATTCGAATGCGCGAGCTAGGGCTCGTGCCTCGATGGAAGGCTCATTGTTTTGTCATTTGTATCAAAAAGATAATCAGCTGTCTTTTTAGTAGCATCGGTTTATGTGCCATGCATTTTCATGGCCAATGCAAGTATTGAGTGCTTGGAAAGACAGCTGAATTTGATGAAATTCATTTCTATTCAGTGAAACTTACAGTGTTGAAACTTACAAAATTAGGAAAACACTAAACGTACTTTACGAAAACTGTAGTTTCATAATTGTTGAAAGTTTGGCAAAATCAATTAAATCTGACCCGTTGGGTGGTAACTTTAGTGGAAAATGTAGAAATTTACAAAGTTAGGAATGCGGAGTATTTTCTTCCACTTTAATGTTTTCGGCCGGTTGTACCAGTGTATGTTAAATGAAAGGTTTGTTAACCTGGGGTTATCTATCACCGCAAGTTAACCTAAGGGTCAATAGGTTTTGTTGCACCATTTTACTATGGGGATTTTTCACTCAAGATATAGTAAACATGGAGATAGCTTGTTGCGGCTATAGGAATTAGGAATAGAAAAAAAACCTTCGTTGTTGTTGCAAATCTGGTAAAATTGATCGTTTGAGATTAGATTTTTTTGAGCAAAAATATGACCTTGGGCGCTAATTTCATTAGTTTTTCTGTTTTGCAATGTTATTGACATTTGTCAGAAATTCATCATTTGTGATTTTTTTCTTTCTCCGAAATTTTACCTGCGTCGTACCCTTCATTGCCTGTATGTGCCGTGTATAAACAAAATATATGGTTTTTCTAACAAAATTTAGCCTACAGCATTCCTTTTTAAGGTTCTGTGCCTCATATTGAAATAAAGGCTCAGACAGTTAATTCAAGCCTTTCAAAAAATGTCTCTTTGCTTATTTTTTATTTATTTATTTTTAAAAGAGAACTTAACGTAGTTACTTGCAAATGTAAACATGTCTTTAAATATTTTATTTTCAAGTTAGGATTATATTGGTATTTCACTAACTTAGCAAATGTTTCGCAAAATCTACATGATTTGTTTAATGCTTTTTCAAAGACCTGAACTATTCTAATGTCTTGTAACATAGTTATTAATTCAATAACGAGTTTATTTAAAGAAAATATTTTTATTAGTTTTAAACATTTTTATTCATTATAATAACAGTTTAATTAGTATTATTATTATTGTTTGATTAAAAAGTCATTAAAATAAACGAACCTGATGACAATTCAATGACTTTAGGACTTTAATGACCTATACCAATGATAAAGTTCCACTGAATCAATGACGTTACGGTAACTTTATTGAGACTTCACTGTAAAAGTAGACTGTCAGGATTCTCACCCTTTTAATTACTACATGTTTGTTTTAAAAACATTTTCAAAAGGCATCCAATCTTCGACTGAGCAAGTGTCACCACCATAACTCCAAGAAGAGAATTGCCATTGGTTCTGAAAGATGGCTGACTGACCTCATCCAGTCGAGGCAACTTGCAAGTTTCCACTGTCTCTTTCAGGCCCGCACTGTCTAAAGACTATGTCGCCAGAGTGCCTCGAACGATATGAAAATGTGAATCAGTTTAATTATTGGACTTTGGGCGCGATTAAAACGCTAATTAGGAGGTCTTGCCAAAAGATAAGACTCTGGCGAGAGGGCTGCGTTCTGTTGATTAGGACGTAAGCTCCCCCCTCTTGACAATAATTTGTAAGGATGAGGCCATTGCCTAGCAGGAATTAAGTTTAACTCCCCTCCCTGTCCCTAACACGACGTAAGGGCAGATTGAGCTATTGGCCCCCCAACCCTTCTGGGATGCTCGCAAATTTGTTTTCGGCGCAGTTTTATCAGTGTCATTCTGACAGATGTGATGGATGGTAGGCCTAAGATCTAGCCATATTAATACGCTGCTGAAGCAGTTGAGCCGTGAAACTGCGTTGCAGGGAACACGTTTAACCATGGAGACCAGAATCTCGACTCCATTCTGCTGGAAATCCGCTTTGCTGCTCAAAATTTGCCATATTTTTTGAATGTGGGGGGCCCGTACGGGGGATCCCAACTGGCAGGGAGCCACGGAGGGAAATCCTCATCTCGATAACCCCATTAGTTTTGATAAAAATCGCCTCCTTCATGGCAATTTTGGTAATTAAAAAATCGATTTGGGGAGTGTTTGCCTCTTTGATTCCTCCAGTTGCTTCTGGTAGTCACGTGAATTTCCTTAATCGTTTCAATTCTTAAAGCCGTTTTACACTATCACGAATAGGCCCTTTCATTTGCAATTTAGTTCGGTTCAACTCGGTACGCTATACAGTCAGCAAGGAAGTTATTTATTTATTTATTTAACGTGATGGTCACCATTGAATTTCTGTTAGCTTAGTGCTGTCCTTTGCAAGAGAATTCCAACGTCTGATGGCATGCAAAAAAAATACCAATGTATCAAGTATGGATGGAACGAATTGCTCGGATTTACATGACTGGGTTTGAAACTGTTGAAATAAGATATTTCATCGGTTTGTAACACTTTTTTTAAAATTGTTGGACGTGTTTAGATCAGGATAGAGGTGCTGTTGATGTATTTCACAAAACAATTCATTGCAAACTTAATGCATATTTTAAACGCTGATCAGTTGCTCGTGTTATACTAACATTGTGTTGAAAATAATTGAACGTTTTCTGAAATTCATGAATGTGTTAAAAGTCGTTGAAATAATTCTTAGATTTTTGAAAAGTCTTCGACAAGTCCTTTCTTTTGCATTGACACGCCTGCATGTAGGCATCCTGTTCGAATTCTCAGAAGATAATAATTGAACGTGTTGTTGAGTTCACAAATGCGTTGAAACACTGTGTGATAAAACCAAAAATTCTTGAAATAATTCTTAGTTTCTTGAAATGTTTTTGAATTTGACATGGCGAAGTTCGGATATGACCGTCCATCCGGTACGTTTCTATAAATTCCTTCGTATTGCAATAATACTCTTTGATTCCTAAGACTCTGTGATATTTTTTTCAATATTTATTGCAAGGCCGGTGGTTGTTTTCTCGAGTTTGAAGTTTCGCAAAAGTTCGCAATCTCGAGTACATAGCGATTAGCTGTACTCTTATGAGGGAGTCAGGTCTCAAATATGGTCTATGCATACGTGGGCATTGTGTGTGACGACAACTTAACGGATACTCGAAGCGAAATTCATGTCATTGTGCCCGGGACAATCCAAGCTCGTAGCCCCCTTTCCAACTCGGATGCATTTTTCAATCTGAAGATTTTCGAAAAGCTCCTAGATGAAAGTAGCACTCTTAATGTTTCGCCCGAAATTTCGCTCTCTTCTTTCCTTAATACGAAAAGTGGGCTCGTAAATTAAACTGCTATTGCACGCATATAAGCCCGACGTATAAAATATGGCTCGCCTTAAATCCCCCCTTAACCATCAGACACATCCCACATCCTCCTCGAGTACATCGCCCAAGCTATAGGAAAATTGATTTGAATTTCATATTATATGGAGAAATCTCTTATATGGAACCCATGTGAAGAAAAAAAAAAAGAGTGGGGAAAAAAAATAATAATGAGAATGAAGACGTAAAGAAAAAGTTTGATGCTAATGGTTTAGTGAGGAACAAAGATGGCTTACCCCAAAGATCGTGAGTGACATATGGCAAAAGATAAGTTTTCCCCGGCGCTTCTTACGTCCTTGCCTTATAAGTAGATAGCACGAATATACGGGAAATAAGATGATAGGATTACACGCTTTAAGCCAGAGGAGAAAGGTTTCGCTATACGTCGTCCCAGTTCGCTTATCCGGCGGTTAGGAAACTTACGAATGTCGAAATTTGTGGAAAAGTGGCATGTCTGCATATGGAAAACCAGGATAAGTAAAAGCTACCATATCCACAGCCAAACTAGTCCCATGTTTAGTATGCCTCATTATTAATACAAGTGAAGACTGCTGAATGTGACCAAATCACATATCACTTATCACAAAAATGAAACTGTATATTGGACGTTAATACAGTATTAGTTTATAAATGCAGTGAGGAATATGTGTAGCCACTCATTATGAAAAACTATGCGAGTAAATTAAATTATATATACATGTGCTTGTGTTTAATTAATTCAGAAAATTTATTTTAAAATTGAAAATAGTATGCATGCATATGTCTTTCGAAAAATACCCTGAAATGCCTTTTAGGTTTTCAGTGCATTTTGAAATGTGCTACGAAGTACGCTACACGTCTAAAAATATTTTCCAATCTACATTGTATGTATAGTACAGTATCTTTTATAGAAATATATAACTCATTTTCATCAGCATATAACTCATTTCACTGTATTCAAATGTAATTGACTTTTAACCTTTCATTACGTTTCTCTGCATTAAAAGTATAATCCATCCAGGAATTATTATTGTAAACTTAAAAGGGCATTTGAAAGTTAAAGGTACCATGAAATGACGTATTCCTTGTCTCAAAAAATTAGATGATTGATAAACTCAGTAAAAATTCTCATTTAAAAACTAATGCTTGAAATTTGAAAATGTATTTTTGTAATGTGAATTTCTGGCCGTATGAAACGATACTTTACAGGTACATGACATGTTTGCTGCTATATCCTATTTGCCTGGTATACATGTAGCCTACTAGCAATATTAACTTTACGGCTAGGATTAATTCTCTGAACGTGTGCATATTAAGCCAGATTAACACCAGGGTAACCATATGTGAAAACTAGGATATAACCTCGTTTATGAAATGCCGTTTATAAGGACAAGTTGTGTATGTTTTGAACTCAATTGGTTAGCATCTTCTTTACATAGACTATTATGCTGAACCTTTTCGGTAAAAAAAGAGTTCTGGCTCTGTGGATCATTTCCCACCACCCACCATTAACATTACCTTTTTTTCTTTCTTTTTCTAGGGTTTATCCCCTACCCCCCCTCTTAAATCCTCTCTCACTTTGCCGGTTTGGAGAGCGCTTCTCGCTCTCTTTCTCTCTATAATGTATTTTATGATTGTTCCACTTGAACATGCTTGATTGCAATTTAATACCGGTATCAGGGAAAAAATATGCCTGATAGCTCATCTATAATATGCAGCTTATAGAGCCTAAGAAAGTCTTATTAAGTTTGAAGACTGAAGCTACTTATGCTTCATTTTGCCATATCCATAGCTCACTCTATCTCGCTCTCTCTTTCTCGCATATGGAGATATGGGATGATACTTCACATTTCCATGCCAGGGTCTTAATGCATAATATGCCTCCATGGCATCAGATATATTACTTTTATTATTAGCGATTTCTGGAAGCATTTAAGAGTTGAAAAAAAATCCCTCGTCTCTACGGAGGCTCTCGAGCGTGCAATCTGGTTCGCTTTTCAATTTTTAGGTTTTGCTTAAGTTGGTCTTAAGTGCACCCAACTGCTCCCATGCCTGATTTATCAAATATCCCAAAGCCTCCCTCATTTTAAAGTGACTTTATTGAAAAATTGGAGAGACCATTTCCGTATGGCATCCTGCTGTCACGCCCATTGATGAATGTTAGAGCGATGCGATTTGCGAGACACCCTGTAGAATCGCGGCTCTTGTTTTTTTTTATTAGGTGTGCCGATTCTCTTGGGAAAATAAATCAAATAATGGTTGGTTTTATGTAGTTTTGTAAAATAACACTTGGGAGGCAGAGATCATTACACAAGGACTGATCAATTTCAACGAATTTCGTTTAAAATTGTGGTCCAAATTTCTGATTTCTGAAGTTTTCAATAATTTCTATGCTTTTATGCATTTTTAAAGCTATTTAATCTTTCACTAGTCTGTACATTTAAAGAAATTCCTTAGTTAAAAAAAGCAATCTGAATGTGATTTTAGTAATTCACATAAACACATTGACATTTTTTAATTGACACATCATACACATTTCAATTATTACTATTATTATTATTAGTAGTAGTAGTAATATTAATAATAATTATATTAATATTTGTAAATCATACACGTTTTTATAATTGCGAAAACCGTCTCTTAAAATATTTAATGTTAAATCTACACCTCGAATTGACATAAGTGAACATGCATACACTGTACGTGCATGTATATAAAAAACGGCTACAGCTGTATAGCTTTTCAATGTTTTTAACGTATGTTGAGCCTGTATAAAACAATTTGTACTCATGAAAATAACAACATGAAAAACGTAGTCTATATCCAGAAAAAATGCAAGTTGCTGTTCCCAAAAAAATTAACAAATTATTTCATAGATATTACATTTGGCTGGCTTTCACAGAATTTTGGTCATCTATTCTCATGTTAAATAATAAGTCAGCAATTTCGTTTTTAATTTCAGTGCCTGAGAAAATAAAAATCCGTTATAAAAACGCGCTTTATGAAATGGCACAATTTGCTTTGTTATCACGTCTATTAGAAGATTCCTCTTTCTGCGTCGTCTCCATAAACTAAGTCATATAAAACATAGTTATATGAAAGGCGTCATTTCATCTCAGCTGTATGATTTCGGTTTTACAGCGCAGTTCTAGATTTGTTTTAAGACTAGCTGAATGAATAGGCGTGAAGATGCTCTGTTTATGATCTAAATTTTAATTTCGTCTTTTTTTAAAACCCAAACTCTGATTTTTTTTTCTCTCGCAAAGCGCATATTTAATATTAATAAAATTGTCAGTCGAAAGAAAATGTTGATATGGCGTGAATTAACCTGCAAACTGCGCATGGGCAGAAGATAATTTTTGCTCTGCTTTTATGTACGCCTGCACAATGAAGCATTTATTAAACTTTCTCCTTTTTATCACAATGCTCCGCTGATCATTGCTTCGACTAATTCAATATTTTGATTTCGGCATGTTATCCCCTTCCGTGCTTATTTCTTTAATAAATCTTTAGGACCCTTTTCGCCCCTTATCGGTTACCCCCCGAAAATGCAAATTGCAAATAGCTTTATTTACAATATAGTGGCAGCCTTGTGTTAATTGGATTCAACTCACAATGTCTCTCCCTTCTCTTCCAATATCATTTTCCATTCCTTTATGGATCGAAAGTTTTCAGTGAATCCCCTACAAAAAAAATCATCTTTCGATATCTAACTAAGGAATTTGCGAATTAGCTTGGTTTGTTTGTTGGCTTTTCTATGATTTATTTTTTAAACACGTGTTAGGGGTTGCCCCATTCCATACGAACCCCCCTTATTTGTAAATGTGTAAGCTAATCGGAAGAGCTTAAATAATGTCTATTACTTTATAATTTGGATTCAGACCGCCAACTAATTAGGTCTGACGTTATAAGGTTTTTACACGAAACCGGGCTGAGGTTACGAGAATACAGTAGCATGTCCAATTTTGAGTGTATCCATAGAAATTAAAATGCAATTTAATATCGAATGATATTTCTGACAGTCAGTCTTTACAAATGAATCTTATAAGGCCATATATACTAATAAAATCCACATAGTATCCTCATCCATATACATTATAGCCAAAACCATATTGGGTTTTACTTTCTTGCATGTGACCATACTGTATAACGTACATCAACATACCTGTATTTACAGATATGGTCAATGGACATACGTATATTATCTCTACATGTATTTGCCCATGACTGTAAAAAGATACAGTAACTTATATTAAAAGCTAAGCTATTGGGATTATTATACTGGCTTCAATGAAGGGAGCAGTAATGAGATTATCTGTAGTACAAAGTTGAATATAATAATATAAGGAAATAAATATTATATGCAGTTTAGATTATATTTTCATTATAACGTCATAATTAGGAGACATAAAGGAAATTGTAAGTGATGTGTAATTTAAAAAACATCACAACAAGTTGGATCCAAAATAAGCAATTTTACATTTTAAAAAAAAACTCCAGAAAGCTGACATGTTTTCAGCTTTAAATTCACATTTTAAATTTTACTAATATTTCCATGCATGGCTTTTTATGGAATTTTACATGTATATGGTTCATATATGGCCATATTTAACTTTTCAGCTTGGGCAGGCTTGAGTCTGCCCATACTAATTGATGTACATTTTCAGAGGGACTGTGATTTGTGAATACATGTACATGTATAACCTGTTGAGATGATTTTTAATACATCCTTAGATATTTTTAACATTTCCTTTATAGATGTGTCCGATCATGTTCACGGGTGGAACCAAAAACATGTCACAAACTAGCCGTTTCGCACATAACACGCTAATAGAAATCCAAGGGCCGCGTTTGAGCAGCGATTAATGCGTGAAGTAGTTTGAAGGACGTGGCATATTTGACATGTTATTTGCCAACAGTGACGCAGAGCCCTTTGGAGGAGCCAGCATAGGTTCCATCCAGGCAAGAAAGGAATGGAGGAGGAGGGGGGGGGATAAAGAAAGTAGGCCCTATAAGCAACACCCGAAATGTGTTTCTATGAATGCTTCCTCCTGCTATTATTTATGCGTGTTAGGTGAAAGGTAGGCACACCACAATGCATGTTGAAATGATTTGTTGGCGCTGTTTTCAATTGTGGCCAGTTTGCACGGGGTGGCGAAGACACGTAGCCAAAAGAAAAATAAAAGAGTAGAAGAGGAGGGGTACGAACTCAGTTTGGTTTTCGAGCGTGAAAAAAGGGACACTTTTTCCAAATGCAATTGGTGGTGCAAACCCCATGCAGGCAGGTACAAAAAACGCCACAACTGGGCATTTGCATGACGACTCAATTCAGGTCTCCATCCCCCTTCTCTGGCTGACCACCTTTCTGGTCAGCTCGCTAGGAACCGTCTAGTTTCAGGGGAGCCCCCCCACCCTCAACCCACAATCGAGGAGCAGCCGGTGGTGAGAACCTCAAGAAAATGTCGTGGTCAACTTGATCGTTGGCTCCTATCGGTTGGCAAACCACTCAACCAAGTGGTATGTTTCTCTTGTGCTTTTGTTTGAACCCTAGCTTTCCTCCCCCCTATCCCTAAAAAAACCTTTTCAGCAGTCAATTTCTGAAAATGTAACCGTTTCACCACTCCCCGGTCTCTAATAGAGACGCGTAAGGGGCTAATGCTCTTGGAGTGGGCGCTCGGTGGCGCCCCCTGTTGCTATCCTGATGGAACTCCATGTACCTGGTTACTAATTGGGGACAGGTGAGCGTTTGTAAAATGACAGGGGGCGTTAAATCTCCCGAAAATGTTCGGGTTTGCAATGGGCTTCAAGTCATTATAATCCTTGAAAAGTCATTGATTGAAATTTAGGTCATTGAAAGTCATTGAAGCCGTTGAATTGGCATTGTGGTTAATGTTTTTCGAATAGTTGCATCATGGGATTGTTTTGCAAACTGCCAATATTTTACTAACAGTTTTAATGTTTACATTTTAGTTACTCACGTGAAACATGACATTGTTTCTATTGAACTAGCAATTGTTTTAATACCACTTGTAAGCGAAATGCATTGTACTTCTTCTTTAATTGCTCAATTGCTTAAATGTGTTCATCCATAATAATCCATAATTCATACCATATCCAGTAGAATACTTGTTAAAACGATTTTCTTCTTCTAATTCTAACACTTGTTCAAAACCAATTAATCATCAGAATACATTGTTACCATAAGTTTAACAAAGACAAAAAACATCATCACAGCACTTGCTTAAAACCAAAAGAAGTCTTCTATAAGTTGTCACCTTGTTTAAAATGAGTCAAAAAAAATGTTCTAAAAGTCAATTAAACATGTAGTCCTTGACAATTAACTGACAATTTAAGTTTGCATTACCAAATTCCATAGTCAGTATGTTAAGGCGTTTTGTTGAAACAAATGAATATACTTGAGGTTATTTTTAAGCCATCTGATATAATTAACCCAACATGCAAAAAAAAATGAATACATTTATGCTTCAAATTCATTTATTCATTAATTTTCATTTAAAAATTTCAAAAAAACGTTATTTAGTTTTTTTAAATAAATGAGTCACTTTCGAATTATAAAATTAAATTGGTAATTATAATTAATAATTTGTGATAATTTTTAGTGTATAATTTAGAAATCGTAGCAAAAATGTGCATTTGTTTCCTTTGTGGACATCCTTTTAGGTCGGCCTTAAAACCAACGAAAAATAACAACCACTTTAAAATTTACTTTAAAATGTGCTCAAGCTGCACATTCCAAAAATGCAAATATCAAGTCATTGATTTTGTATTTTATACCCCGTTGAAAGTCAAGTTTTTTTTTGCTGAGGTCATCTTCTGATATCATGACTAGACACGTCTGCGGCCTCTTAATTGCCCTAACGACGAAAACAAAAACACGCTGGCGTACATTTTTTTTCTTCCGCAAAACCACTTCAATCTTTTTCCAAACCGGAAGTGGGCGCCCGGGTTACCGCACATTCCGCGCTAAACGACGGCAACCAATGAGCGGCTTGGAGGGGGGTGGGGGCCCTTTCCTCCCTTTCTCCCTCCCCCTCCGGGAGGCAGGTGGTCGACGAAAGGAACCCGGGCTAATAAGACGGGTTGGGTCTGCACTCGAAATGATGCATCAAAATTTGCATGTCCCTTCCTCCCCACCCCTCCTCATCCTCCAAACGGCTGCATTTCGGGGAATGGCGAGGGGCTCATCTCCATAAACCTTAAATAGGATGGAGTACCGCAGTGCCCAATGGCACATAAAGCCCCCCCCCCTCCTCTTAAACTCACCACCCCCTAGTCTCGCAGCAAAGATGAAAAGATATTATAGGCCGTCCGTATGCCGTGTTAATTAAGTTAGCAGTTTAGCACCGAGGTCTCTCGGCAAGATTTCCCCATCACCGTGTGTATCTGGCTCGCATCTCTCTCATTAGTTGCCATGGCAACGCAGCATCCCTGGCTTTGAATTCTGCTCTAATATCGTTTGATTATGTGTGTTTGGAGAGGGCTAAGAAGGAAGGGACTGGGCGGATTAATGGAAATGGAGATGAGGGTGGGGGCTGAAGAAAGGGTTGATAATGGCGGTTGGGGGCGGGAGTGATCAATCCGGCCTCCATCCCCTTGTAGGGTTTCGTACCATTGATGGAGAATAAAAACAAAACTGTGTTCTTTGAAGGCTGCTTTTTGGAGGGTCGTGGAGGACTCCTTGTCAGAAGCACTTTGAACAAGCTCGCAAAAAAATAGTGTTGTACGCCGAAATCTTTGATCTTGCGCCTCGATCGGCGAAATGCCGAATGTTTGATCTCTGGGATCAATCTCCTCCTAGGACCAAACCCTGGTGGAAGGATCGGTGTGGGATTCGCTACTGATATCACTATGACATTAGTGATATCACTACATGTATCGTCTTTCTGTAACCCTAGTGAAAAGATCAGTACACTCATACCTCGCTTTGCGGCCCCAGCTATGTCGCTGCAAAGTGGGTCTGTAAAGCGAAATGCTGTATAACGAGACATGTTTTACTTACGAGCCTGTATGAATTACTTAGAATGCGTCCCAAATCTCATTTAAAAAAAAAATGGAAAAATCACTTGTTGTTGGCTAAAAATGTGTTAATTAAAATTGTATTTAATATCAAACCAATATTTCGTTACGTAGTTAAAAAGAAGCTTAACGACATTGCAAAATAGAAATACTTTTAAATAAAAGGTGGAGTACAGTGGTCTGATGATTCGCAATGACACCATTGCTGTCAATGGTATCAAAACCGGATGTCCGGGTTTACACCATTAAAAGGTGTGAACAAAAATGATGACCATTGGGAATTTCTGACCGTATAACGAAACATTTCAAGCCGGATAATGAAGCATGGACGCAAAACAAAAAGCAGTTCTAGCGAAACACCGTATTAACGCCGTATAGCGAAGTAAGTGTGTATGTTGATTTGATACTGATATCGTGGACATAGCGGTTCTTTGGACTACTGATATCGGTACGCTTAGTGATATCAGTGTATTTGTACTGACATAAAAGTGATTTTTTTCCACCAGGGAGGAGGGAACAGTGCAGAATGACAGATGGAGACCTCGATGGGGGTCGAAATGCTCAGGCTTTGAAACGTAGTCCTTGGAATCTGACTTGCCAGAAAGCTACTGAAAATCTGAGATCGAGAAGATAGGTTTGTGCACTGGAGAGGTCCGACCCGCATGATGATGGTCGAGATATCCGGTCTTTGGAACCATCTGGGATTGAGTCAAAAGATCGGACATTGGGCACGCTATCGCGCAGAGCCATCTAGAGGCCGTTCCATCTATATAACGTCCTCGAAGGTCTTGGTGAGACCACCATTTGTTGAAGATGAATGCGTGGCAGGTTCAAAGGCTTCAGTAAAGAAGCAATTTATTTCGTAGTACGGTGCACTGTATTAGTAGTGCGTTACATATCCTAAACTGGTTCACTGTTTTAAACAAAGGACCGGTCCGATAAGGTTTGGAACTACTGTCATATTGTGTTTTGCATCACTCAAAATTGTCTTCTGCTGAATAGCTACATTTAAATAAGTCCATAAAATCCATACATGTTTTACATGCATACATCTTTCAGTATCTATGTCCATACATATATAATCCATTAACGTTTATTAAAGTTACAATTGTAATCATAATGTCATGTACATGTATTACATTTGCTTAAGAGAACTGAACAGTAATGAGATTATCTGTAGCATAAGATGGAATATCTTGCATATGTGGCCAGTATGCAGCCATATATGGCTTTATCTAAAGTTGCAATGTATGGCGATGTCAATATATGACCATTTACGACTCATACATTCTAGTTTTGGCGGATATATGAATATGGCCGTAGTAATTTAGAACGGGCTTTTTGATGTACCGATCAGACAAAGGATCTTCATAGTCACCAATAGCATTGCTGGAATCACCAAGAATCAAACGAGTTTGATTTTTCAAGACTTGCTTCCTGAAATAAACGATCTGATTGGTTCCCTGGAGCCATTTAATGAAGTTTGCCATCAAACTTTTGTTAGGCCTACTGGAGTATTTTTAACGTTTCAGACATGAAGACCTGCCAAACCTGTTCTGTTTGCTACTTAATTTCATTACATTAATCACAAATGAAGACTACTATTGCGGTTAATTTAAAACTTACATTATTTGGCGATCTAGAGAACAATTTCCTCGATCAATGTTTACAACACGTGGCTGGAAGGAAATGCTAGAGTCATTGCTCTGCTACATGTATGAATTCTCCACCAGATTAATTTTTTTTTCCAAAAGTACATTTGATAAGAGCCTCATATCCAAAATGTTACGTTTGCCCCAAAATATACCTATACCTACATGCATGACAGTATGACAAGAGTATTATATCCTAACGTTAGCATGGATATAAACGGAGTTGAAATGACAACTTCAACTCCTAGTTCCTTCATTAAAATTACAACGCAAGTTTTATGTTAAAAAAGTATCTATGATAATATTCTAAAACGTTACATTTTCCTCCAAAAACACCCATAACAAGATCCTCAAATCCTGACCTTTGTATCGAGACTATTAGGGCATGCGCGTAGTAAATTCGGCTCATAAATCCGAAAAAGATTTAGTTTAGTAAAATGAGTGCTGGGAAGGCAAGGAAAAGTGTCAGCCCGTAACGAGAGCTGCGTAAATATGCGTCGAAGATTTTCGTTCAGCATCTGCCAAGACATTGGCTGGTTCGCTAATCCGTTGTTTTCGTTCGGCACCCACCAGATCGCCCCCGGCGGAAGTGAGAGAGTGCGCGTGCCGGATGTGGCAGGAGGAGCTCCTCGCAGCCGCACAATTGCATTTGCGGTTCTCCGGAGCACAAAACCGAGGTTTTCAAAAGCATGTTTCCGTTGAAACTTTATTTTTTTATTTTTTTGCCTTACCTTGCAAGAATAGGCTGCTCATCGTTGAGGGGAAGATCAAGATGATGATCAAGACGATGATGATGAACTCTGATGAAGATGTCCGCGAAGAGAGGGCGTTGATTGGCCGACAGCTAGAGGTCAGAGGTGAGCTCAGCTCAGAGGACGCCGGCGGCTGCTGACCAGTGTCCAGCAGACGTCCGCTTCTCCCGTGGACGCCGAGCACTGGTCACTGCTCGACTGACCACACGCTGCTGAGGACGCCACTTAACCCCCTCCTTCCGAGAGCATTTTTGTCACTAGCATCCACTTGATTGGAGAATGTATCTGCATAGATGCTAATGAAGCTGCTCATTAGGAGCGCCGTAATGATTTACACGTTAGGAATTGGCAGAAGCGCCGTAGGAGGCGGGCGAGGGGGAGGGAGCAAAGATGGCGGCAGGGGGCAATTAAGTTGGAGATTAACCGTAGTGGAAAGGATGCCAGTTTGCCCATTGGTGAATGGAAGGTTTCATTAGCCTCTCTTTATCTGTGTGCAGAACCGCGGTTTTTGGCCTCTTAGGGTGACGCTTGAGGGCCCCATAAGCCCCTGAGGTTCGCCTCCACCCTACTGTAATTTGCGTTTTTTGGTCTCTTAATCGCATTCCAGAAGACTGGACCTGGTTTCTAAGGCTGGTTGTGGTCGCTCTGAAAATCTGGATCAAAAGTAGTCAACTTACTGATGTTTTGTTTTACCAGGAGTGGTGGTGTCTGATCTCCTCCCCCACGCCTCCTCCCTATCTAAAAGCCAAGAGCGGTCAAATGTCTGTTTTTAAGCCAGACACCGAAAGGATGAATGGAATAAAATACATTTTTGCATCAAACACGTATTATAGTAGTTGCTACATTTATTTTTCCATGTAGAATTGGTTGTCCACTAGGGTATGCGCCATTTTATTTATTAAATAAAAAATACCTCCTTCGTAGGCTGCATTCCAGGGAAACACCAATTTCTGGAGGTCGCATTGCATTGTACATGTACATCTTGAAGTTATAAACCAGTTCTGCATTGTGAAAAATTAGCAATTACAATAACCATTTGAAGCAAAACTGTGTTTTTTTTTCATTGTGTGCATCCTGATGGTTCAGCCTTAAGGACTGAAATCGACCAAAAAAGGAGACGAAAAATGTTTGGTTTGGGAAGAAAAAGTGCAAAATTGGAAGAAAAGAAAAAGAAAATATATGTGACAGTGGTGAAGTCCACATATCCTGTTTATTTTGTTACATTATTTTAAATGATAATCATCATGATTAAAGTCAGATTTGTGTAAACAAGAAATAAATCAATGTTTAAGACCGTTGCCAAAGTAGAGGTTGGTTTTTGATCATAATGTAATAATTTGCGCAAGAACAACTGATGCAGTGAGAAAATACCATACTGGTAGATGCAGTACACATTCCTGCAAACGTTTCCTTGATTTTATTTCCGATGTGAAAATTGGAGTATTTGTTGAACTAATTTGCACGTTATAGATGTCATTATTCTCAACTTCATGCTATTAATATGTTCAAATTAAAAGCCATCTATTTGACTTATTTGAAAATTCTGTAAATGATATCGGATACGAACTTATGCTATGTATACTGAAAAGATATTTCCCAGAAGTGCTGCATAAGTAAATATTTATTAAACAAATAAATGACTATACCAGGCGACTTTTAAGCATCACGTATGTTGGCGTCCCATTTCAAGTGAATGATTTCCTATACGTTTTTAAAAACACCAAATCTGGGTTTTTTTTCTATCAGCAATGATAATGAGTTACACTCATCAGCGTATTAAACAAAATTTTATAAAAGACTGATTCACGGTTATTGCCACTAAAACAAAAATGCCTGTTTTTCTTTACGTAAAAAAAAGCAAAAGCAGATCCATGCATAATTGTGATGGTCAGCCATCTTTTCGTAACACTTGTCATTGGTCTGGATTTATCTTTCATCAATTACCATACTGTGCCTGTTGAGTCGCTCGCCGGTGCTTTGGTTGGTGCGATTGCCTGGCTTTTTCTTGTATTTGAAGATTTAATCGAGCCACCTCTGTTTGTCCATTCGCTTCCGCCGCCGCATTGCCTATAATTTGCCAAACGTTGCATCGATGGCACGGATATATTCCCCTTGCTTTCCTCTGATGGCTCTTTGGATTTATTGGATTTGCTTTCCTGTCAGCTTCACTCGTAGGATTTGTAGTGACTTTAGTGGCATCTGCCTCCTTTTCATCACCGTAATGCATCGCTGATTGTTTCTCGTTTGCTCTTCCTGCTTTCTTCTTCTCCTCCTCCTTGCCATCACTTCTGCCACTGGCAGCTGCGTGTCTTCGGTGATGTCCACTAACATGCTGATTGTAGTGCTCCTGCCTGGCCTTTGCCCGTATGTCAACGTACAGTCTGGCTGTATCTGCTTGCATACTAGCTCCAGATGCGGCATTCTGGATTATCTGCCCAACGTTGATGTAACCCCCGTGATAACCCCTTCTCTTCCGGTGCCTTTGCGTTAGCACCATGACTTCTTTTTCCTTGGTATCTAGACTGGCATCACCTTCTGTTGGATTCATCCCCTTACCATCTTTGGCTTGTTCACTAGTGCGATTGGTTCTCTGCTTTTGAGCATTGTCCATTGATCTTGCACTCTCATCTGGCTTGTTGGTGACCTCTTTTACTGCTTTGGACATTAAAGTGTCATTGCCATTATCCTGGCGCCTGACACTCTCTGACACTGCTTCAACATCTTCCAGAATAGCTGCTCTAACGTAGTGTCTTCGGTGTCCTTCAGGCTTTCGGTTATAATGAGCTGATGAGTAATGCCTGACCTTGTCTTGAATGGACAACTGCTGTCTAGCCATATCTTCTTGTTGACCTGCTTCTGCAGCAGCATTACTCACAATCTCGCTGATTTCTGCGGCCCTGTTGTCGTGGCCATGGCTGTCTTGGGCTACCCTCCCTTTCTGTTCAAATGCATTTTGTCTGCCTTTTTCTTGAATATCTAATTGTAAGTTGGCTACTTGGAGCGTTCTACTTGCTCCTACTGCTGCTTCAGCAATGACCCCAGTTACCTCTGCAGCAAGACGGCCACTGTTGATGTCGCTGTCATATTTGGAATGCCTACGATGGTGTTTTGATCTCTGCTGCTTGGTGTTGTCCAGATGTGTTGACCTGTCCTCCGTTTGTACCTTAGCCTCTTGTTTAGCCTTGAGCATTGCTCTTGCATTGGCAGTATGCTTTGTGGCTGCTCTGACATAGTGTCTTCGTTGTTGATGAGTAGACAAGAACGGCTGATGCTTTGCCACATTTTTCTTCTGGATGACTTTTGCTGCAGAATTTTCAACAATATGGCTAATGGTGCTTGGGTTGATTGCCTGACCATGCCTTCTTCGTGCTGCACTCTGTTGTTTGGCGAATGTATTTTGTCTGACATTTTTCTGTATTCCTAACTGCAGATTTGCAGCTTGGGCTTTTCCACTGGCTTGGTCAGCTGCATCAGCAATGACAGCAGTTACCGCTGAAGCAAACTGGCCGCCACTGGCCTGTGGTTGATGGTCATAGTGTTTCTGCCTGACCTGTTCTTGGATGGATAAGTGCAAGTTGGTCAATTGACCTTTTCCATTAGCTTCTTGCGCTGCGTGGGCAATGACTTTAGGGATAGTTGCAGTGAGATGACCATTGACCTGCTTTCGGCCATCGGACTGCGATGCCATTGTCTGATGGTCGTAGTACTTCTGTCTGGCGCCCTCCTGAATGGCCAAATGCAAGTTAGCCACTTCCTTCTGTCCATTTGCATTGGCAGCAGCATTGGCTATGACTCCAGCGAGATGATCATTGGTCTGCTTATGGCTTACGAATTGCGAGTCTCTCGACTGATGGTCAAAGTGTTTATTCCTGACTCCCTCTTGGATGGCCAAGTGCAGATTGGCCACGTTTGATTGTTTATTGGCTTCTGCAGCTGCACTGGCTACCAGGTGACCAACATTAACATTGCTGTGTGGTTGAAAAGCCAGTTCTGCTTGGCGGTCAAGTGCCTTGTTCCTGGTGCCTTCTTGGATGTCAAGATGCAGCTTGGCTACTTGCACGTTTTTTTGGGCTTCACTGGCTGCTTTGGCTATGGCAAACTGGACATTCGCATCTGCCTTTACGGCCGATGCATCGTTGACCACTGCGTCTGCTTTCGACAATACTTCAGCTTCAAAAGCTGTCGCTGACCGATGGGCAGCTGCTGCTCTGGAGTGGGCGTGTGATGTTGCTATTTGAGCGGCTCTTCGAGCGGCATTGAGCTGAGACTGGGCTGATGCCTTGATGGCATGGATCTGCTGCTGAGAAGAGATCTGCTTGGCTTCAGCAGCACTCTTGGCGGCACTGGCTGCATCAGCAGCTATTGCGGCGTGGTCGGCAGCTATGGAGGCACTCTCTTTGGCGGTGAGCAATGCCTGGAAGATGTCCTGTCCATGATCTTGGGCTGATCCGTAGTAGTGGGGGCCACCTTTCCCTTGCAGTTTGGCGTTCAGGTCGTAGTATTGAGTAGATGCTTCGCAATTGACGTTGTACCACCAGTCGCACACGAAATGCTGCTGGTTGAACAAGGTGCCTTTTGGGCAGTAAGACGTACTTCCGGAACCGCTGGTAGAACGGCAAATGTGGAAAGACTGCAATGGCAAACGCAGATTGAAGTGTTAGTTGAAATACGAAATAATCATTGGAGAATCCAGTGTTTTGATGGTTTTTTGATGGCACATGGACCCCAATTGCACGTCCGTATGACGAACTTTTTTTTGGTCATTTTTAAGAAAGGACATCATCCCATCCGAAGGTTGGGATGATCCGAATTCTTGTGAATTAATTGCATCAGAATTTTTATCAATATTTAAACCTGTGCTGTATTTCCTTTACACCCATTAATTCTTTTGTTATTATTGCTAGTTTACATTGTCTTCTATCATGTCTTCAGGAAGACAGCAGCTCTTAACAAAAGTTGTGGCTGTTGTTAAATGTTATTGGGCATAAAAATATAAGGTGCTATTACTGTTAGATACCTTACAGCCTGTATTGACATCGGCATAAATTCCTGGAAAGGGCATCTCCTCGCAATTAAAACCCGTAGAAATGTGCCCTGGTCCACCATAAGCCCCAAGACCTGGCACACTGACGTCAAATCCATAATCATCGCCACGCTTTGGCTGTAAAAACGGTATTAAATAAACAACACAAATGTTTATTGTAAGATCTCTATCTAAAACAAAAATATTCCTCAAGAAACACGACGAAAATCATTAGCGACTAAACTTCGTTTCCAGTTTTCCCCAATGCCAAATGTTTTCCCATAATATTTGGTGTTTTTAAGAAATTGAAAAAGCCTGGTTTAAACAAGATTCATACAATACATTCTTAGATTATCTTAACAATGGTTGGATTTGGGAATTTGAAATTCAGAAAAATGCCTTACTAGAAATTTAGAAAGTTACGAAAATACCAACAATACAAATACATAATCCGCCTATTTTGATTATTGAGAAATGGCCTATTCTTGTCAATGATCAATATGTTACTCTATAAGTCATACGCAAATGGTTAATTGGTGCAAAATATTCAACTGGTAAATGAAGTTGATAAGCTTGATGAATTAGATTTCAGATTTTACAAAAAATTGCGTTTTGATAAATTCGTCATTTACTAATTCATATTTCAAAGTCATTTTGACTAAAATTCCTTATTTTTGATGTAGTTATTTTGTGCATTTTTCCCTTGCGATATCTTCATGAGTAATTTTTACGAACAAATTATTGAAAATCGGGGGAAAATATCCGTAATTTATCATTAGTTGTTCTAAGAATTTCGCCGACTGCGTTTTTTTTATTAACTCCTATGAAAATATTTACACAGATTTCCCATTTAATTAATTTTCTATACATGTCACCCAGGTCTATTTTCGCATTAACATTTGTGGTTAGTTTTTCTAAAAAAATCGTCTCTAATATTCCGGTAATAACGATTTTTTTCTGATTCCCAAGCAACATTTTTTATATTTGTAAATTAATAAGGGACGCTGACAACCAGCTCTTATCCTACGCTTCATTTCTTGCTTGTAGTATTGAAATTCTGGGCAAAGATATTAAAATAAAAATGACTTACTCTCTCATCAGCCTCCACCAATGTCAAGATAATAAAAACTGTAAACAACAAGCAGATGACGGTGTTACTGCAGGGCTTTCCGTTCAGAATGAGTGGACATCATTGAGGTGCTAAATTTGAATTTGGGCTTACCTGTTGTGCAGGTTATCAGCGTGATCCAGGATCTCATCTTTCAAAGGGTGCAACGGAAAATCAAGAGTCTCTGGTCGAAACACTCATTTATAGCTGCAGATGGTCGTGGATATGATTCCGAAACAAAGCCACGAGAAATTTGCTCCGAATTTCAGGGAAGACAACAAATGCTTTGGAGTGAAACTTGGCATTGTTAGACCGTCTGAAACAACGTTGTCTCTGTCCACAACATTTTTTGCTGTGTTTTCGCAGTCATTCCGTCTGGATGATTTCTTCGCAATAGTCAGAAGAGAGAAATAATTAAACGACAGCTTTCATAATTGTTGAATTTAAAAGAAAATTTCAATGAATCCAATAGGCGAATTAGAGCCTTAACGAGACGTAAACAGGTGAGACGGAAGAATTGTCACTTTTGTAAACACACTTGGGAAAACTGTATCCTAATTTTGAAAATGCAACTAGTAAACTAATAGAGCAGCGTGAATGGGTGGGGTGGGGAGGGACAAAAGGCTTGGCGTTGTGAATTTAACCCAATTTTTGCCACTTGGACTGATTTGGTGCATAACACTCAAAATGTATGTCCCACGATCTTTTCAAAACCTGTATTAATTAAAGAGTGTCATTGTTTTCCTATATTTTACTCATTTATACATTAATGAGTGATTAAATTGTCTGTGCCGGGTGGGAAATCAAATGTAGACCGTATATGGTTATTCCAGAAATTGGCCACAAATGGAACAATATGTCCATATGTATCCTTGAGTTTTGATATTCTTGCATGTAACCATACTGTATATGTCAATATATGTACAGATATGGTCGTACTTAGCTATGTGTCCATACTTGGAAACTATAATTCAGTAACTTATATTAAAGTCAATTTTATTTATACTGGCATATATTACATTCACAAATATTCACAAGTGATATTAAGCATGATGCGGTTTTAAAATTGATAACCATATCATTGAAATGAAACAATTTAAAACTCCAAAAATAGATTATAAATACTGATTCTACTAAACAACTTAGATTGAAGTCAAATGTAGTATCACGCATGGGGAATCGGAGGAAATATGTGTTAATAAATGTTAGATTTTGACAGATTTCTCGTTTCTCATTATTCTCTTAGCGAAATTGCCCAAGGTTTTTTAGAAGATAAATATTAGAAACTGAAGCATGAAGCATATTTCTTTCAGCCTATATTTTTAATTACAAATTAAGAAATTATATTTTAATGTATAGTTCATTAACTTCGAATTCTGTTAGTTTATAATTCGTTATTGCGTTTCAAATTTGAAAAATGAATGCTTCAGTCTATTTTAACATCCTCTTATCATTAAAAGTGTAAGATAAAAACTGTCATCCCATTAATTTTGGCATTTCTTTCATTTATTTAACATAATTCATGCAGTATTATTTCACAAAAATTGAAAAATATATGAATTGAAATGCTGTCTATAAAAATTCTTCAAATTATGAATAACTGTTTTACCATTCAATAACCAGGTCTCAGGTTAAACTGAATAATCATTTGATGTTTTAAAATTTTCTGTGTGTATTGAAATGTTGATTAAAATACACAAATTTCGTCAAGCGTCCAAAAAAATGAATAGCCTTTTTAAAACGTCATCAAGGGACGTCATTTATTAGTCGTATATTAAATTTTATTTTGTGATATATGAAATTGTGACGTTATTCTGATTGGAAGTTCGCGTGAGGCAGTGCAGAAATAGGATGGTGCATAACTGCATATTTCAGACATGTGCCATATGGGTTGAACAGTGTATTGAGTTGAATCGAATAAGAACAACAACATCATGTAGGCACAACACCGAAATATGAAAGAAACATTTTTTATTACAATAAATAGGTTGTTACATGGACTACAAAAGCATGACTATACACAGTGAAACCTGTCAAATTGACCACCTTGCTATTGAGACCACCTGATCACATTGACCGATTTTTAGGGTCCTTTGAAAAACCCTAGCCTATATACTATTCTGCTGATGTTAATTTGTTGTTAATATATTGACCATCTGATTACATTGACCTATTTTGTCCGGTCCCTTGCGTGGTCAATACAGACAGGTTTCACTGTAAGATAATACATAATCCATTGTGTAAGTGGAAGTGTCTAGCTTCTCTGGTAGTAATTGCCATATCCGCAGCCAGACTGCTTCTGGGGATGAGCGTTAGCCAGACCCATCATTATCAAATTTTTCATTTAACATAAAATGGTGCAACCGGCCCTAAGAAGAGCAACCCCATGTGTGGACAGTACACCAAAATATTAACGAAGCATTTTTATTACAATAAATAGGCTAGTACATGAACTACAAAAGCATGAAACGACTATATATGGATCTTTCAAAATACACCATATAAGATAATAATATAATTCATCGTCTCTAGTAGTGATTTCCATTGCCATGACCGTAGCCCGACTGCTGCTGAGCCTGAGCGTAAGCCACCTTGGCGTGAGCGGCTGCCTTGATGGCTGCCGCGTGTCGAAGGGCGTCGTCGGCCTGAGCCCTTGCGCTGGCCTTCGCTTGATAAGCGGCTTGTTCGGCCGCAGCTGCCCTGGCGTTGGCCGCGGATGTGGCTCGATACGCGGCTTGGCGAGCAGCAGCCGTCTGGGCCGCAGCGGCTGCCTTCACGGCCTGGATCTGCTGCTGAGCGGCTGTCCACTTGGCTCTGGCGGCTTCGGCGGCTGCTTGGGCGGCCTGGGCGGCTTGGTGGGCCTGGTGAGCGGCTCCTGCGGCGCTGGCCCTGGCGCTGTTCAGGGCCCCGATGATGTCCTGTCCGGCGCTGTGGGCCACTGCTCCGGCTGCGGCCGCTGCGGCACTGTGGCCGGACCCGGCCCCGTAGCTGCTGCCCCCGTGACCACCGCCATAACCACCTCCTCCGTAGCCACCACCACCGCTGTAGCCTCCTCCTCCATAACCACTGCCACCTCCGCCGTAACCACCACCACCACCTCCTCCGTAGCCACCGCCACCGCTACCGCCGTAACCACCTCCTCCGTAGCCACCGCTTGATCCACCACCGTAACCACCGACTCCTCTCTTGGACTGAAAGATTAGAAAGCATGCGATTAGGATTATTAAGCCAATGTCACCAAGGGCAGCAAGGTTACATTTGCACAAACTGGGTGGAAAAGGTGATTATGACTATATGGGGTTATATATGCCTTAACTGGCAAGGTATGTGCTATATATAGCCATACATGCATGTATATTGATATCACAATACACGGTAATTTCAGGTAAAGCCACATATGACTGCAGACTTGGCCATATATGGAAAATATTCAGTTTTATAATAAATTTCTACCAATTTTAACTTTTACTGTAAGTTACTGCATTATAAATGTTCATGTATTTTCTAGGTATGGACATACATCGATATAATGGACATAATTTAAAAACTTACATGTAACTTACATATAATTATAATTGCATAAACAGTGCATGGTCATATATGTCTATACCACATCATACCACATATGGAATAAGTAACATATGACTCATATTTTTTACTCCCAGGAAGGCTTGGAAGAGAGATTCTGCAGCTGTTAACTTTGGAAAATACCAATTGTAAGTTCATCTTAAATAAGGGGTACTCACCCTGTCATCGGATTCTTCTGCATAAACCGCTGCAGCAAAAACTATAAAAAATTGTAAATAACATAAAACGTTCTGCAAATTCTTCGAATCCAACAGTTTTTGTCAATGGAAATTTAAATTAAAAGTCAAATCCTTGCTGTGGTCAGTTTTACATGGCTCGTAGCAAAACTTCGGTGACACTACCAATAGCCCAAATCTTATTTATTATCTCTAATTATTCTTGAGTTGGCAGATACCATTAAAATTAAAAAATGAAATTTTCGTACCGAGAGCGACAATGAGGAATTGCTTGGCCATCGTGGATGAATGTAGTTATCTTCTGTAAAAACGTCTTAAATTGTAAACACTGCTAAAGCAACGAAATAATTATTCAGCTGACTACAGATTGAACTTGGTCTGGAGCTTAAGGATCTGAAGAGCTCGTTGTGCTGAGGTGATGTGACTTTGATGGTGGAGCTTTCTGCTTATATACAAACTAACTAGCAATGGTGTGTAGCGTGCAAAATTTGAGAAATAATTAATGTTCTTTGGGATTTTTTCACATGAAAGACATCTTCCAAGTCGTATTGACAACCATTCCACCAATCCAATGGTAGTTTAATGATCGTTTATCCAATAAACAATCATAAAATGAATTTCAATGACATTTTTGGGCCTTACGTCTATGGGAAAAATCTATTCATGCTTAGAAATCAATTGAAGTTTTTATAACTTTTACTTTACAAACACTTTACTGTGACTAATTAAGAACATAATATAAATAACCGGCATTTTGGTTTTATTTACATTCTATGGATTTATTCACCCTTTATTTACTTAAGCAAAGTATAATCGTATTTTGCATGCCTGGTTTATTCTTTAAGAGATTTTAAATGTAAATATAAATGTTACGATTGTCAAATTTGTCAAGTATTTTATTTAAAAAAGTGGAAAAAATCGTTCGTTGTTGTGGTTGTTGGTTAGTTAAATAGAGCGAACCCACCTCCATTTTAATTCTTTTAAAACGTGTGTTAATTGGGTTATTCCATTGTAATGGTCTGGTAAATCCTATTTGTGGAGCCTATCTATTGTGGTAGAAACTGTGATTAATCCGTAAAGTGAATGTACTATGACTATGTTCAGATTGACCTTACATTTATTAATTTTTTACAGTAATATTGAAGTCATCCAAACGTTTATCTACTTTGAATTCACGTTTTCATGAATGTGATTAGCAGTGTTTCTAAACAATTTTTTGCTGATGTTCACTACCCCCTATAAAACACATTTTACATTGTTTTACTGCTGGTGAATTGTCATATTTGACAATTTAAAAAAATATTAATTTGTAATTCTAATTTTTGTGAACACTTTGTTACAATTTTGTGGTTCTTCATTGTGTGATAATTATAAAAAAGTTAACAATTCTAAATTAATTTTAATTTTCTACTGGAACTACTTAAACAGAAGCTCAGGTCTACATTGTGTTAAAAAGGCAACAACTTCATGTAGTAGTGACTTTAACAAATGAATCAGATCAATTTATTGAAACGTTCTTTTTGTTTTGATTTTAATTTTAAGGAACTGATCATATACATGTCGGTAAGATGAAAGCATTGGAACATAGTCTATTAATTCACTGTCTGATACGTTTTTAATACTAATATTACAAAATAATGGTTTAATACATGTGTACATAGATATATTACACTTTAATTTTCACATAAATACTATCAAATGTTGACAAAAATACCTTTTTTCTCTCCATATTTTCGTTATTTATAGTCTTTTTATATAAATTATAATGCTACTAAGGCTTATATAATTGGCCACTGTTCAACTACCATTCATTTTAACAATAATACATCTCTTTTATAGTGAGAATGTAATGATATAACTTAAGCATATTTTGAGATTGGCTTAATACTACATTGCGTATTAAATGGGGAAACTAGCTGAATGAGGTAAATATTAGGACATATTGACTATATCATTGCCTTATGCCCAGCATATAATTAGTTAAACAGGGGAAGGAATTAATAAAATTCCTATATGCTGTCTTAGAATAGATTGTTAGGAAATTCGATAAAAGCTACATGTACGTCATTGAAACACTCTAGACTAAAAGCTTCGGCAACTATCAACTTTGTGCAATATTAATATTGACATTTTTATCTTAATTCGGTGATTAACTTTTTAAATAATAGTAAATATTATCGAACTTTTAATTTAATCATAGATTTTTAAATAAACAACATGTACTAGCAAACTTTACATTGCACCATCAAACTAAAGCGATTAAGTAAAGTCCAATGTCCACATATAAAGCGTAGATTTCGCAGGTCGTTATCTTAAATTGACAATGGTAATTGTATTAATCCTTAATTATATAGTAGTTAAGCCTACTTATATAATCTAATCGGGTTTCAGTTGGGTTTTCATTTGTCCAAAAACAGGGTTATTAATTTAGCATATTGTTGTAGATAACCATTTACATTGTCTAAAAAAGATGACATGTTGCGTGCCACGAAAAATAAATTATAGCAAGAACAGTAATTAATTAAGTCCATGAAACAGAGAGTGGAGATATAAAAATGCAAAATTAATGAGAGAAAACAACCTTATATATATATATATATCCCATGAAAGCGATATTTTTATCAATGTGGGTAGTGATCACTGACATTTTTGCCCAATAGTTTCCAGTATTTACCGATTGTATAAGCATTGATATTTAATACCCATTGTCCACAAAAGAGTCATCGGCACCTGCTGTGAAACTGTATTGGCTCGTTTGACCGCCTGTCGTGCTAAGTCCACTGCTAACACTACTAGAATAACCACTGCCATGATCACCGGTGCTCTGTTGGACACTGACAAACCCAACTGAACCAGTTCTTTGACCCCCAGAACTACTACCACCACCACCACTGTATCCTCCTGCTGATGCTTGTTGAGTATCTCCATAACCAACTGTTGTTGCTGTTTGGCCACTGCTGTAACCAGAACTACCAGTGCTCTGACCACCACCACTGTAACCACTGGATGCCTGCTGACTACCACCACTGTAGCCACCTGATGCTACCTGACCACCACTGCTAAAACCACTGGACACCTGTTGACCACCACTACTGTAGCCACCTGACGATTGTTGGCCACTGCTATAGCCACCAGAACTCTGTTGACCACCGCTACTGAAGCTTCCTGAGGCTTGCTGACCACCACCATAACCAGCTGTTGACGTCGATTGGTGAGCACCACCGTAACCAGCGGTCAATGTTGGCTGGCTGATGCCATAAGCTGTTGAGCCATGGTCTTCCACGGATGTTAACTGGACACTGCCAGTTAGCTTCAGGCGGCCAATGCCACTTAAGCTTTGTCCACGACCACTGATGCTTCCTGATGCCTGTTGTCCACCGCCATATGATGCTGTTGAAGTTCTTTGACTTCCTCCTTGGCTTCTTGATCTTTGTTGACTTCCGCCATAGCTCCCAGAAGATGCTTGACTTCTTGAACCTTGCTGACGACTTCCAAGACTTCCTGTTCCTGCTCTAGATCCACCTGAACTTCGCTGGTTTCCGCTGTAACCTCCTGAGCCTTGCTGTCGCCCACCATACCCTCCAGAGCTTTGTTGTCCTCCACCATAGCTTCCAGAGCTTTGTTGGCCTCCTCCATACCCTCCAGAGCTTTGTTGGCCTCCACCATAGCTTCCAGAGCTTTGCTGTCCTCCACCATAGCTTCCAGAGCTTTGTTGGCCTCCTCCATACCCTCCAGAGCTTTGTTGGCCTCCACCATAGCT
>JAQIXS010000879.1:0-37265 GCA_034700785.1 Rossiulus vilnensis | reverse complement strand
CAATTAAAAAAACCAAAAAAAAAAAAAAAATTCATGTTTAGAACAAATCTCCAGGAAAATGAAACTATTCTTTCTCATCACTTCAAGACGAAGGTTGAATTCCAACAGTTTTTGAGGTTCTGAGATCAGAACCTCAAAAACTGGTGTAACCTCGGTCCATTTCGTCCAAGAGGATCATCAGGCACCATGAAATGGTCATCCGCAAAGGAATACATCAGTAACCTAAGAATTATAGCTATTTTATTTCACATAATAAATTATTTAAAATTGCATTATGCTGCTGCTCTCTAGTATAGGCCAAGAAATACCTTGCATTAACAATTTCTTTCCATAATGCGTTTTCTTTCATCAGGTCCCGGTAATTGTCATTCGATACGATTACAGCACCAGTCCTGGCCGCATAGTCCAACACAAACCTTAAAAATGTTTTAATTCACATTATCAGCCAAACACTTGTAGTAAAACGAGAAAAATTTCCTCCTACCTGTCATCGTAGCACGCAACATTGACTCCGTTGATTTCACGTGAGGGAGTAAAAACTACTTGCTGGCTTTTCCCGAGCTTTTCCAACAGTGGCTGATTTTGCACTGAGTATCCAGCTTTCCTTCGGAACTGAGGGACAAATGCTTTCACAACATGACCTCTTTCCAAAAAATAGTCAATGCAGATTTTGATTCCTTTTGTGCTAAATACTTTGTCTTTTCCATGACTATAAAATAAAATCAGACGGTTGTATTTAAAACATTGAAAAATGAACAACTCCTTTATTCAGCACACATAGAGATTTAGTAAAGATAAAGATTTAACAATGAAGATAAACTAAAAAGTGATGATGATGGGTCGAGCATAAGAGAGCCACATAAATAGTAAAAAAAATCAAATTCTAGGCAAGAACAATTATAAAACCAACCTGAATGCAACATTTGAGCCATCGATAGCAATTGGCCTCAATTTATGTGATTGTTGAAGACCATTTGTTGTTGCGTTTGCAGTAGCACGATGGTGTAATTCAGCCTGCTCTGCAAGCTTATTTGCCCATTGCAGTACAGCTCCATATGGATGCAGAAGATGTATTCCAGTAGAAATATTAAGGGCATTAGGAGCAGGATGAAGTGGCATTCCAAGCAAATTGTGTGACGTAAATGTGAAAGGAACACACGAAGCAAGTTGAGAAAAAGTTGGGCCTGCTCTGACGTCTGCAGGTGCATTCTTATTTGGGGGGTTCCCCATTGCGTTAGGAGTGGAATGACATGGTTGCTCAGTTCTTGGCTTCATTTGAGAGATTTCTGCACCAACTGGTATTGTTGCAGAAGCAGCCCCCTTCTTTCCATTGTTTTTAAGCAGAGCGTTTCCAAGAGCATTATTCTTTGACGTTTCCAGCAGAATCTCAAAACAGCTATCTTCGATCTGCTTACGATTTGCCTGAGAAACGTTTTTGTTTGATGCCTCCAAATCCTTTTCGTTTTCTTGTGAACATGGCAAGTCTGATATTACAATAGGATTAACGCAGCTTCCTAACGGAGCACTTTTTTCTTCTAGCTTTTCATGCAATAACTTGATTACTGAATTATCTGCAGACTGAAATTGCAACTCATTTGTTGATGTTAAAAGTTGCACTTGAACAGCCAGGTCTTCTGTAGCAAATGGCTTGCCTGTTAAGATAGCACACATATATTATAAAAACACTAGCTTAAATCGTTCAATTAAAGCCTAAATAAGATTCACTCCTCTGCACAAATTCAATCCATACTACAGGTGCTCCGTTTCCAATATGAATAAATCAACAACTGACACACCAACAAGAAAATTTAACAGGTGTGGCTTCATAATTTAACCAACACTATATGTAGTTTCAACCTTATTTTTTGCACCAATTTTCTCCGAAAAATATGACATACCTTTAACAGTTTCACAATTTCCACGTGCGTTTCTCCTTCTCTTCCATTTTTTTTTAGCCTTGATTTTCTTTCTATTAGGAAGAAATACTGCCGCTGGCTTACTAGTAGCTACCCATTTGATGGACTTTAACGGATGCATATCGTCACTATGAATGAGGGCTGTTGGATCCAGTTTTCGTTTTTGGCCTTTTTTCTTTTTCTCCATCTTTGTATTGCCCTTATTTGATCCATTCCCATTTGAGTTCAATTCCAATGATTTGCTTAAAGTAGGCAATTCTATGTCACTGGAGTTTTCAAGATTGAAATAACGGGTACGTCTACGTTTGAATAAACGCTTGACAGACTTCGGCTTTCCACTGTTTTTAACTATTCTCGGCTGAAGTTGAGCATTTGGCGCTTTACACTTTCTTTGATCAATATTCAACAATTTTTCTGACAACGGATTCCCCAAACATTCTCCATCTCTACTTGAAAGCGTTGTTTGTGGTGTTTTCGACGTTGCTGGCTGATCACCTGCAACACTTTCAGTTAGGTTTTGAACCGTTGCTCGCACATCGACTGTTGAAGATGTTTTGTTGGCGCCCTCGGCTGGGGATTGACAATTTGGAGTTTTACAACAAAAGGAATCTTCTAAAATCACTAATTCAATTTCATTTTCAGAATCGTCACTTTCATCATCTAAATTTATAACTGGGGGAGCTTTCCCTACGTGTGACGTTGTAGACATAGGACAATTACCAGCGACTGTTCGCATTTTGAAAGCTGGAAAAAATTCATAAAAAAGAAATTGAAGGAACCATTACTGAAACTATTGATAACGACAGTCGTAATTTATATTAAGAATTAGATGAAAACCATAAATACCCTGTCTGCAAATCGTCTCGCGAAGCAAATTCGTCGAATTTCACCATATTAAGGATTATAAAACAAATTCACAAGTTCCAACTGATCCAGCCATAGATGAAGCGCCGTAATACATTATGAAAGGGATCGTTCATAAATGTCCTGCAATGTCCTGCATAGGAACCCCTTGAAACAAAAAAAAAGTTAAAATTGTTAAATGTTAATAATGTTAAAATTTGTAGTTTTTCTCCCTCAGTACAATAATTATTTCAACTGGGAAAAGGTTTATGAATGAAATTATAGATTAAATTTAAGCTATCAAATTTGCAATTACATGTACACATACCGTGACATTAACCAGAAGGCAACCTTATTAATAAATAAAAGGAGTCTACCACTGGATATTCGAATACTTGTCAATGTTTTTACCCGATACATGCGTTACTAAATGTCCTTACATTACAGATAGTAACGGACTGAGGTTATATGTACAGCATAAATTAATATATAACGGATGATAAAACAACCAGTAAAAAAAGTTGAAGCACGGCCCAAAAAGAATGTCCATCTTGCATTAAAATTACACTTTTTTGCATCTTATACTTATTATCATCAACAACAATAACGTTACGGCACCACTGAAAACGGTTTTTTATCTCAATGAAATTTCCGAAGATTTGCATCGGATGATTTGTATAAATAAACGGGATATTTTCTACATGGGAAAAATGTATGAATATTATTATTGTGATTCTTTTGGGCCGGTCTTTAACATAAGCAAACGGCCTCCAAAAAACAGCACATAATAAAAAAGAGAAGACATTTAGTATTCAGTAGGCCTATAGTATAGTTTAGTATTCAGGACATGGGGTCATTCCATTAAAAATTACATACACAAGGAAAATTAAATATTTTTTTTAATAGCGGCATTCGTTTTTTTTCATTTTCATATTAAAAAATAAAAACAAACACTTTTTTTAAAAACTACCCGGTTTATTGAAAGATTTTTTGTTTGGGACGTTAACTTGCTGTTTTCTAGAATGCACTTGCCAACAACATAACTGGAGTCAGGTCAACAAGCGAAATAGTATATAATACATGTTGGTAAAATCAACGGATTATCATTCTATTTTCGCAGATAACATTTGCATTGGTTATGGTTGAACTGATCATCATTTATATAATTTTCATAGACACAGACATGTCATCAAAAGCGTATTAGGGAATAGTTGCCTAGCAACCAATGTAAACTATCGTGCAATCAATGATCATAAACCGCAGCCTTTTCAATTTTGTAAAGGCACCGCTGCTCCAGTATGTCAAACCGGATAAAGCCTTTGGTACACAAAAATTAATTTATTTTACCACAATGAAAAACTGTTATACATAACAGTTTCAGAGTGCCATTCCTTCCTGCAAGGACAAGAAAAGTACATTTCGCCTAGGTAAGAACATTTTTATGCATGTTTATAGTTCAATATAAATCTTAGCTTTCAAAATATTTATTTTTTCAAATATAGATTTTTACGTGACCATTTCAAAACGTAATGGATGGGGCTATCAAACGCGTGGAGACCGATTTTCGCCACGAATATTTGTGCGAAATCATTGGATCTTACTTGATACTTGACAAGAGGGATATTTTAGATCATTTCATGCGCACAGAACAAGTAAAAGCCCACTTGAAACTTAATGGATTCTCAAATATGCATTTTAGCAATTGCCCATTCTTGACAATTGCCCATTTTAGATGAATATCGTGAACGACTTCCTCAAAGCTGATGGAAGTAAGCAACTACTCATAATTTCTCCCGAAATCATACAAGGTGAGACATTCAATGCATAACATATTAATTTCATTATTATAACATATTTATATCATTAATGTTTATGGTACTTAAAATCGGCTGATGCTAAGGTTGTGAATTGTATATGTGACATGGAGCATCCCTTACAGAAATGTCTTACATTGGCATTATTATTATTATTATTTTACATTGGGCACCTAACTCAGATTTTTTTAAAATTATCTTTAAAAATGTCGTTTATATTTTCTCCATGTATGGGAAAGATGAAGCAAGAGCGAGGCTTTATTCACCCGACAATATTGCAACCGATTTGCTTGTGGATTTGGGCGGCATTGACACCAAATATCCAAAGGGCTACTGCATTTACTTTATTCGCTGGTGTTGCAAAATATCCATTTCAGAAGATACCATAGCTATGGTAAGCAACAACACAATTTAAAGTAATATGGAAAAAAAGCAAATTTCCCATAGTAGCGTATTTACAGAGTTTAATTTCGGGGATGGTCAACTCCGGTGACCAACAACTGTTACCATCAATAAAGGATTTGCTCAAAGGCGTGTTACTAGACGCAGTTTGGGCGCTGAAGGATGGGGAGAACTGGGGCGAAATGACCTACTGCAAAGGCTCCATGAATCTTCGCAAAGATGTCTTAGCATCCATCTATTCAGCAGCAGCTGCATTTGAAGGTAGTTTTTATTTATTTCTGATTTATTTCAAACTAAATGTTTACAAATAAGCGAATGGATCCCAGAAAAAAAAATGAAAAACCAAATTTTCTTGCTTTGTTCTATTACGTCAGTGTATGTACATTGTATACACAAATTTATGCCATGTCATGCATATATCACACACAGTAATTATAAAACCCAACTCAAATTTTCTTAATATCGCATTTTCATTTATTTCAATTCAATGCTAAATCAGCTGCCGATACATCAGTGATGGCCACCGTGCAGTTAGAGCCATGTCCTGAACCTGAACTTCAAGAAATGCAAACAATAGCGCTCAGACAACAAGCGCTTCCAAAAGTGGATCCCCTGGTGTCGCAGTGGATTCAAACATTACAAAGAGTCAGTGTTACGTCCAATTTACAAATGAATATTCATTGAAATTCACATCTAGGATCGAGTTTGTGCTGCTTAAATTTAGCCAATTAAAACAAATTAAATTACAGCAAAATAATGCATGGTAATGATCAGATATTTTCATTAATATCTCTGAACAAACCAGATTTTATCACCGATTACGCTAAAACGAAAATATTGCCTCTCAGCAAAAAAACTTTGTAATCAATCTAAACGTAAAAAAAAAGTCCTGGTTGGACAAACATCTAACTGTTTTGATAGGTTATTACCGAGGGTGAACAAGTGAGACAAGATTCCGACACAATGGGGCCAACTTCAGAATTGGCCCACTGGAAGAAGGAAGAAGCCCGTGCGGGGCACTTACTGGAGCAAATCACAGATCCGCTAATGGGAATTTCCGCTCTGATATCAACTTTGACGACAATTCGTCCAAGACGAGTCAGGGTAATATCAGGAATGCAAATAATTCTCGTATAATAAGATTTCAAAGAGAAAAAACCTCCATCATGGTGCTCACATCAAAAACGTTTAGTAGACATCCATGTACTCAACTATTTCTAATTTAGACTTGGAAACAACTTGAACGGAAGCTCAAGGATTTGCATCAACAGTCTCTGGGCAACGTGCGTTTTTTGCAAGTTCTGGATAAACACTGTTCCGAGCTCTATTTGAGCAACCCGGTAATTGAAGAGTTGGCAACTCAAATTGCAATTAAGCTAGTGTGGAATTTTAGATAACGCCTCAAGTTGATCAACGTTTTTAGGAAGGGCTTATTGAAGTAGTTCCAGAAATTCTAGGCGCCCTGCAGATGACTCACAGGGTGTCTCATTACTTTCAACAGCCGGACAAAATCGCATCGCTAGTCATCAAAGTGAGAAGGAATAGTTTTTGAGTCTCATTGGCGGTTAATAACTAATGACAATTATCTAGAGCTACATTCAATTCACAAACAGGTTAGCAACCAAATTGTACTTTCGTGCAAGAAATTTATCTGTCAGAATGAAGACTGGCACACGGTATGGAAGCAACCGCAAGATCAAGGAGTTGTCCAACGCTTACAAATCTGCCTTCAATTGGGAATGGAGTACCAAACCCAATTCGACGCCCTTCAGGTCCGTTTGGAAGCCAGTGGGGAACCCCAAATGATTTTCAGCCAAGCTTTGGCATTTGGGAAGCTGAGAGCAACTTGCCAACGATTCCAAGACATCATTTCTGTACTGAATATTGTGAAAACCCATAACTTTCTTCTGACATCCAATGCTCATGGTGAGTTTGATAGGGATATTTATCGACGAAAGAGTAACTCAGCTCTATCCATGTTTAGGGCTTATATCAGTGCGTTTTCTGTTTTTAAGGCTTACTGGAACCAGAAGATAGAGGTATGGTGATTATCTCAATGCTCAGGACCGCAAGCAAATTGCACGTAATTGATTGGGAAAGAAATTTATTTATGGATTCAATTGTATGATGAGAAAATAGTAATAATTTATCTACAAAAAATGATTTTTCCAAAAAAACATTTTCAAAATTTCAAGCTATAAAGATACCAGACACCAAACAAAGCTTCACTATTCGAATAGAGGATTGCTCGAAATTTAACTCTTAAACTTGCAATCTCAGCTTAAGAGAACCGTTTATTATTTCAGACTTAAAACATATATCCTCCCAGTTTCAAGAAGCCATCAGCATCTGGATTCTTGCCCATTACGACCTGTTGGACCAGCAACAACGAGAGCAATTCCAAATCGATTTTGAAGTTTTCCAAAAGCAAATCGAAATTGGGCAGGTACGCTTCCCGAGTAATGCGAAGTAAACGTGGAAAATTTCACTGAATAAAAATACTATTCTAGGAGCAGCTAAGTCGGCACTTAGGAGTTCAGTTGGCACCATGCTGGAACAGCCCCTTGGCAGTAAAGTTTATGAAACGCCTGGAAGATTTGGCACTGCCGAACTGTCCACCGCCGGAGCGGAAGACCGAACTTCTGAAAGCGGCTTACAAAGTAGTCCAACAGGTAGCCCAGACGTACGAAGCTTCAAAGGAAAGTCCTCCGCTAGCCAGAAATATGCCTCCCATAAGCGGTGAAGTTCATTTTCACGAAGTCATCATAAAAACCAGCTGAACTCTTTCCCATACCAATACCATTCTCTCGTATTTCCAGGCAAAATGCAATGGGCCATCGGTCTTTTGAAAAGTCTGGAAAGTCGAATGCGAGGCATTCAACTCCATCCAGAATTGCTCACCCTTCCTGATGGAGTTCGCCTCATTCTGCGCTACAACACGGTTGTCCGAAGCCTGTTCATCTACGCCTCTCTTCACCAACAGGCGTGGCTTGAAAAGGTGGACGGAAACGGCTTGAACTTTCTCAACTTGCCACTTCTGGGCAGGACCCCATCACCGTCTCGCCAGCTTTATGTGAATTTTCACTTGGACGTGATCCTGGCGGAAGGCAGGCACATGGTACGCTTGGGCTTTCCCCCATCTCCCTGCTTGAAAGAGTTGCTCTCTAAAGGGGAACAGCTCCAGATGTATCGCGATCGGCTTCTGGTAAGTTCAGACGAGGAACTCTCACCATCACGATTTGCACGAAATGAGAAAAATGCTTGAACGAAAATTTTCCAAGTCGAATGCAATTCCAAAATTATTAAGTGCATGCATGTTTTGATTTCTTTTTGGATTATTTATAAGTAGGGGAAATGTGTGTTTTCCTAATTTGAACAGCCAGTCTTATTTAGAAAAAAAAATTTTTTCTTTGCGAATATATTTAAGAGATATGTTAAGGATGTGTGTTCAAATTGAATACAGTGTATGCAAATTTACATGCATGTGTATTATTCACTTCCCAACGATATTAGAACTGAATAAGTCACATATTTTAGAGAATAAAACAATTCGAAAAATTCAACAGGAAAAATTGCTGTGAAAATCGGCACTGCAAGAAAAAATTACATTGCAAAAACGTATTGCTTTTAAAATCGAAGATCTTACACGTAAAAGATAATGTTATTAAATTGAACAATGCTGACTGACACTCAAAAATGATCTATGATGGACTACTAATTCAACGATACATTAAACTGTTCTTCATTGTGATAGCAACTAGTTAAGCAAGTCTACGAAATCAAAGGAAGAATTCGCCCAGAACTTCAAATGCTGATGACCCCTTACTTGGCTACTGTTGACAAAGTCGTCGATCCCGGTTTAAATTTCGTGACCTGGGCAAGCCTGAACGTGGATAATTTCATCGAATCTTTCAGATGCGCGGTTTACGACTTGGATGTTTTAGTGGGCAGGTAATGTGCAACATTAAACAGGGTTTGGCGTGATAAAAATAAAACGATATCAATGTAGTTGCTTCCCATTTCAATACAGATGTAATGATCTTTGCCGAACCCGAATTGAAGAACAAATTAAGAGTTTGAACAACATTATCTTGTTCGAATACTTCGAAGAAAAACCACAAAAACTGGAGGACTTCTTGTACAGAACAAAGGTACATACTAATTTCTACAGTCTTATCCATAGAGTTTATATCTTTCTTGCATCCATGGTCCTTCGTAACACAGTTAAACAGCATTTAAATGGAGAATAGTACGGCACTTTCTCGCTTTCATGTACTTTTGTAAACTACCTAGATCCTGTGTGAAAAGGCTGTGGCAGTTTTCCAATGTAAGAATTTGGCTCTGGAGGAGGCCATCAACGATTTGCTAAATCTTCTGCAAGATAACATTCTTTTCAAGGAAGATAATTTCTCCAACGAAACCTCTATATGCAGCGAGGGTTATGGAGCAGGCGGATCAGCAGGTTCTGTATTCATAATTACTATTTTTTCAGTTAAGGTCACTTGTTTAACAACAAAGGGATTGCCAATTTGCCCTTCAGAAGGGGGTCATCATAGTACGGTGAAATCGGCAGGACGGGAGCTTCGTCGCCGTTCCACAGCAACGTCATTTTGCAATCGTCCTCAAAGTCTGCAGAGGCATCGTTTCCTCTTGAGAAGACGTCTTCGAGATGCTGCCCAAGAACTCCTGAGGCATTACAACGTTTTGTACGTGTCTGCCTTGGTGACCGTGGTAAAGGATCAGTTCGAGTCTTTGCAACGTGCTGTCATCGCCCCATCCTCCCCTGATGGGCCCTACAAGGGTATTTTCCAAGTGGAGGCTCAGCTCAATATTCCTCGCGTGGAAATCAACCCCTCCTTGGAAGACATTCAAGACATGTTTGGACATCTGACAGAGATGGTGCTGACGATTTTCAAGGCACTTCCCCTGTGGTCCCGATCGCCCAAGGTTTGTGGAATAAGATATTAATTTTCATAAACAAGATTCTAGCCCATGAGCGCAGAGGTTTTAGTGTATAATTTCTTTTAAAGAATTAAAAAAACTAAGTTATGCAACCCGCAGCTGCTATGCAGGGAAGCCTCATTTTAGTGGTTCGCATATGGGCATGCCTTTGGCTCAGTCTTAATGGGTGCGTTTTTTTCGGTTGCAGTGCCAACCAACAAAATGGAACACCGAAGCAAAAGTAAAACCCAATGAATTTATCCGTCCAAAACTCCACAAGCCTTACAGCTTAGACATTCAAGAAGAGAAGAAGAATTACTATTCGTCTCTAGCAGATAATCCAGAAGTTTCCCGTGTGGTGTCCCTCTTGTGCACCATAACTAAAGGTCCTCTAGCTCAAGTAGGTCTACAGAATAGTTTTATTATTTCCATCATATCTTCCTTAAACCGCACTGCTGATGAAAATTGTTTGTTCTGCAGGAGTTGGCCTCCGTGTTGCGCACTTTCAAACGTTACCGGCACTTGTGGATAGTCGAATGCCAACCTTATCTTCGAGCCTTCATGGACAGCAATCCAACACTCGCGGACATTGAGATCAAGATTCACAATCTTCTGGACGAAGCGACAAAAATCCGAGATGAACTAGATTTGCTGAACGTCGGTGGAATGGCTATTAGTACAGGTGCTGTACAGATAAGTTGTAGATGTATTTTTTGTGCGTTGTATTAAATGGCATATACCACGCGTTTGCATAGAATAAATAACTTCATTTGCGTTACATGCAGAAAACTTGAAGGAGTGCATTTTGAGCGAAAATCATCGATGGGTTTCATCCCTGGTTCATGTGGCCAAAGAAAAGTACCGTCGTCAAATGGACTACCTGTACACAACCATCAGCGACTTTAGCCGACGACTGAGTCGACCAATTCGGGACTTAGATGACATACGGTTCGTTATGACTGCTCTGACAGAAGTTCGAGAATCTGAGGTGGACCTGGAACTGCGCTTAGATCCCGTAGAGGCGAGTTTGTGCATGAAAAGTATGATAAGACGAGAACTGAAAGAAATAATTTTTAATTCGCTATACTATAGATGACTATAGCAATCAAACTGAACTGAACCCAGTAGACAATCCTGGTGTCTAATAAAACGATTACTTTGTAGGAGTTTTATGCCATTATTGCCCGTCTTGGTCTGGGAGTTTTGAAGGAGGAAGCAGAGAGGGTGGAAAATCTTCCTTACACTTGGCAGAAACTAAGAGCCCAAAGCGCAGATGTACAAGATTTTCTGCAAGAAATTCACCCTCATTTTCACCAGAACTTACTGGAAGAAATCAAACAATTTCACGCTGACTGTGAGCTTTTCTACACGGATTATGCAACAGTTAGTATCGCATTTTATCTTGGAAAGTATAACATCCATGGAATGTAATGCAGCCTAAATTGGTATTTTCTACGCATCTACTATTCTATGCACAATTGCATACATACATGCTACCAACATTCAATATAAATAAGTAGAATCTACAGTGCAAATATAAACATCTTTTTAATTATATCCATGAAATATGGCATGAAATAAGAGCTCGAATTTTATTTAACTTAATTTTTAAATTAAATTTCCTGATTGGTTTTGCTCTTGCGTATTTTTCAGAATGGACCTATAGTACCAGATTTGGCACCCAGAGAAGCTCATGATCGACTAATCAACTGCCAGGTTGGAAATTCATTTCTAATAGTTTTTAAGCAGCTAGTTGTAAAATAGGATAGGCTAAGACATCCTAAAACTGACATCGTTTTGACAAAAACGTCGTGCATTAACTGTATTGAATAATCAGGAAGAGCATATAAAGGATCAATGAAAACAGGAACATAACAAATAATATCGCTAACCAGATGTCTTAAACTCTTAAATTGACAGAACCGCTTAGAGGTTTTGTGGCGACGTTTCACGACCATTGGTTCTGGAGAGGACCTTTTCGGCATGGACCAATCCGATCATCCAGAACTGGCCAAGATCAGGAAGGAACTGAACCTTTTGCAAAAACTGTATAAGCTGTACGGGGATGTGACCACTTGCGTGCATGGATACTACTGCACGCCCTGGGTGAAAGTGGACGTCGATAGCATCAACAACGAATTGCTTGAATTTCAAAACAGATGCCGAAAACTGCCCAAGGGCCTTAAAGAATGGCCAGCATTTTTCGAGGCGAAAAAAATTATCGACGATTTCAATGAGCTCTGTCCACTACTTGAACTTATGGCCAATAAGGCCCTGAAACTCAGGCACTGGACACGAATCACTGAGGTAACCAGCTTTCCACTTGACGTGGACAACGAAAGCTGCACACTGAAGCACGTTTTGGAAGCTCCTTTGATCAAATACAAGGAGGATATCGAGGTAAGCTTGATATCTCAGAATTATAAATTTAATATCAGATTTTCTTAAATTTTACATAAAATCGAAAAACCGCAGTTTTAATAAAAATGAAAAAAACACACATAACAAACAGAAAACCAAGTTACGTTATTACTCGCTTCATTACAGGATATTTGCATATCGGCAGTCAAGGAAAAAGACATCGAAGCGAAGCTTAAGCTAGTAACCAACGAGTGGGAATACATGCAATTGAGTTTCTCGACTTTCAAAAACCGAGGCGAACTCCTACTTCGTGGAGACAGTACAGCTGAAATAGTAGCAAAAATGGAGGACAGTTTGGTTGTTCTAGGCTCCCTTCTAAACAACAGGTGAAATGCATACAATTTTTAACAAAAAATCTCACAACAGATTTGAAAATAATGTCAAATTTCTGCATGGTAAATATCAGATATAACGCTCCATTCCGCAAAAAGATCCAGCTATGGGTGACGTATTTATCAAGCACCAATGTTGTGCTGGAAAACTGGTTGCTGGTGCAGAATCTGTGGGTTTATCTGGAAGCAGTGTTTGTGGGTGGCGATATTGCCAACCAACTGCCAAAAGTTAGTACCCGGTCCGATGCCAATTGTCTCAGCAATTTTTTTGCTGATTACACGAGCCTGCATATTAAACTGCAAATATTGTCGTATTATAACAGGAAGCGGCTCGGTTCTACACCATCGACAAATCGTGGCAGAAAGTAATGCAAAAAGCTCACGAAACGTCCAACGTGGTGCAGTGTTGCGTAGGTGATGACTCTTTGAAACAACTGTTGCCACATTTGCAAGAACAACTGGAGATTTGTCAACGATCGCTTTCTGGGTACATCTTAAGTTCTAAATAACATAACATACTCAACTGTTTGATAATGAAACAATTGCGTTTGGGGAATTCCAAGTGTAATTTTGAGTAATTGTTTTTTGTTTGTCTTGGATTAACAGATATTTGGAGAAGAAGCGTTTCATCTTTCCAAGATTCTTCTTCGTTTCTGATCCTTCCCTTTTGGAAATACTTGGCCAATCGAGCGACTCGCACACTATCCAGGCCCATTTAATGAGCATATTTGACAACACCAAATTGGTTCAGTTCCATGAGCAAGACTACGATCGCATTACGGCAGTTGTTTCGTCTGAAGGAGAGGTGATCAAGTTGGAACGGCCAGTCCGGGCGATGGGAAGTGTGGAAATCTGGCTTAATCAATTGCTGAAAGCATCCCAACAGTCTTTGCATTCGATAATACGTACCGCTGCCCAAGTGGTGCAAGAACCTGCTTTTAAGCTCTTGGAATTTTTGGCAACATATCCAGCTCAGGTAGTGGACCTTTAATAAGCCTTGAAACTCACGTATTAATTCATCTACTATAATATAGGTGTCATTATAGGTGGGGCTTCTTGGGATTCAAATGATTTGGACCAGAGAAGCGGAAATGGCCATTGTGGAGGCCAGGCAAGACAGAAAAGTCATGTTCGATGCAAACAACCGCTTTTTGGACATGTTGAACACTCTGATTGAGCAAACCACACAAGATTTAAAGCGTATCGAAAGAATTAAATACGAAACACTAATTACCATCCATGTGCATCAAAGGGACATATTTGATCAATTGGTATGAGAAAAAGTTTGTAAGGAATTATCAATCTATCGGAAATATTTTATTCGGAATAAAAACCTATGCATCTTATTGAATTTTATTTTGATGAAAGAAGTTTTAAATTACACTTAGCAGGTACATCAAAATACGACAAAATTATTACAAAACTATAAAAATAAAATAAGAAACAAATAAAAATGAGATAAGAGCAAATGCGTATTCAGATATATTTTTATTCAAATTTTCATATCATGCATAATAAGATCTAATTCTGAAAACTTCCGACAATTCTATTGTTTCTAGTGAAAACAACAATATGGTCTATTCACTACTATACATTTCATTACAGTGCCGGGTTGGAATTCGATCATTGGCCGACTTCGAGTGGCAAAAGCAGTGCCGATTCTACTTTAAGGAGGAATCTGACAAAACAATTATAAGCATAACAGACGTTATATTTCAGTATCAAAATGAATTTCTGGGGTGCACCGATCGACTAGTGATCACTCCATTAACTGACAGGTTATCACCAGCTAGGAAATAAAGTCAAACATTGCTCTTTTATGTTTTGATTTGAGTTGACATTATTATTTGGGACTTTCCAGATGTTATATTACCTTGGCACAAGCATTAAGAATGAGCATGGGAGGCTGTTCGGCTGGTCCAGCTGGAACAGGAAAAACCGAAACCGTCAAAGACATGGGCAAAACCCTGGGCAAATACGTTGTGCTGTTCAATTGCTCGGATCAGATGGACTACAGAGGTCTTGGCAGAATCTTCAAAGGTAGGTCTATGGACTTATCTGCAAATATACCTCAAAGCCCATCATCTGAAAGCTAATCCCCGTTTTCGACAACATTTCAATAGGATTGGCCCAATCTGGGTCCTGGGGCTGCTTTGATGAGTTCAACAGAATCGATTTGCCTGTGTTGTCGGTGGCTGCGCAACAAATTGCCTGTCTTTTGCTGTGCAAGAAAGAACATCGGCAAGAATTTGTTTTTACGGATGGTGATGTTGTAAAAATGAACCCAGAGTTTGGAATCTTCCTGACAATGGTGAATGGCTTCCTTTCTTCTCTCGTGATGAGTACACATTTTCCTGCATGGAAAGATAATGCTGTATTTAAATCCAGAATCCAGGTTACGCTGGTCGCAAAGAACTGCCAGAGAATCTAAAAATTCAATTCAGGACGGTGGCCATGATGGTGCCGGACAGGCAGATCATCATCCGAGTCAAGCTGGCATCCTGTGGGTTCTTGGAAAACATTACTTTGGCCAGGAAGTTTTACGCACTATACAAACTCTGTGAAGAACAACTATCCAAGCAGGTAAACCGGGGACGAATGTCGAAAAATCTTGTGGATAACAAGTTTGTGTTGGTTCACATCCACACGCTTAAATATTTACAAGGTTCATTACGACTTCGGTCTTCGTAACATCCTATCTGTGCTGAGAACACTGGGGGCCGCCAAAAAGTCTAATCCGGAAGATTCAGAAACAACCATCGTAATGCGTGTTTTGAGGGACATGAATCTTTCAAAACTGGTAAGATTGAAATGAAAAACCCGTTACTTTATGAGTGGTCTGCATAAAGTTTCTGAAAACTTAAACCGGAAGTGCCTTCATTACAGGTGGATGAAGACGAGCCACTGTTTATGTCGCTGATCAACGATCTATTTCCAAATAATCCCTTGGATAAAGTGGGCTACCCTAAGCTGGAAGCAGCCATAAGGCATCAGGTCGAAGCATCGGGTTTGGTGTATCATGAGCCATGGGTTCTGAAACTCATCCAGGTCGGTAGCAAAACCGCAAACAAATGAGAGATGTTTTAGTACCTTGAAGGAAGACCCTAACACTTGACTACTTAAAAAATCCACCATATTCTCCGTAAAGCAAACACTAAGCAAGGATGTTTTATAGTACTGGTCTGAGTCATTTATATCCATAGAACAGGGGTTCCCAAACTTTTTTGATCATGACCCTAATTAAAAATTACAAAAGCCTTCGCGACCCTAAAAAAGGTTTTCCTCACAATGTACAATATAGTCTTTAAAAACATTTTTAGTAAAAAAATGTAGCAACTCAAATTCGCACTTGTCCGTCTTACCGCTTCCTTCCTCCGTTGAATTTATTAGCATAATCACGAGAGTTATAAATTCTATAATCACGGAAACAGACCGTGACCCTAAAAAATCAGCCCGCGACCCCACTTGGGGTCGCAACCCCGACTTTGGGAACCCCTGCCATAGAATATCCTTTTATTTTTTTATTTTATAGTAAATCCATTTTCATACCCTGATAACAATTTTGCCAGCAGCGGGCGAACGACGTGATTGTATTATTTTTCATTTTACAGCTGTATGAAACACAAGAGGTGAGGCACGGCATTATGACCTTGGGTCCAAGCGGTTCTGGAAAGACTACGTGCATTCACACTCTGATGCAGGCCATGACAGAATGCGGAATGGACCACCGAGAGATGAGGATGAATCCAAAGTCCCTCACCCCGGCGCAAATGTTTGGAAAACTAGACGTTTCCACCAACGACTGGACTGATGGAGTGTTCTCATCCCTTTGGAGGAAAACTTTAAAAGTTAAAAAAGGTTGAGATGTACTTTAATACCGAGGACTAACTCCAACCTTCCAGGAATTCCCTTTTGACGAATGCCGTTTTAAATACATGTATATTGTTTTGTAATAAGGAGAATACCTGTGGCTGGTTCTGGATGGTCCAGTGGACTCATTTTGGATAGAGAATCTGAATTCTGTTTTGGATGACAATAAGACTCTGACTCTGGTAAACGGGGACCGAATTCCAATGGCCCCAACTTGCAAAATCATTTTTGAAACCAACAACATTGACAACGCTTCCCCGGCCACTGTATCCAGAAACGGAATGGTCTACATGAGTTCCTCAGTGCTTAACTGGGAGCCTATATTAAAGGTTAATATATTTTAGCACTTGATTCGCAAATCTAGTTGTGCTTTCGGACATCAGCTGCACGATCGTTTAAATATTTGAAAATTCCAGGCCTGGACGTACAAGCGGAACTCTGAGGAGGAGGTAGAAATCCTGCAGCAATTGTTTGAAACGTTTTTCGTAGACATCTACATGTGGTCGACACAAAATCTTACTTTTCAAATGGAAGTGTTGGAGTGCAATATTGTGAATCAGGTTGGTGGCGTTGAAAATAAAATCGCATTTGATCTTAAAATAAGTCTATGCAATACAATCTATTGAAATGTATAGCATATATGCCACATTCCTTCTTGATTCTTAATTGCAGATACTAATACTGCTGCAAGGATTGCTACCAAATCTTGACAATGGAAATTTGGAGCAGGATGTAAATGGTGCCAAAGAGGAAGCCGACGACAGCAAGGATGTATTTGGCGCATGCGCTGGGTCAGAAGATCATGTTTCCGGACCAGAAGTGGGATCGAATGGAATTTGCCTCAAAACCCATATAGATAGATTGTTCTCGTTTACCTTGATGTGGAGCATCGGCGCCCTTCTGGAGGTGGAAGATCGTATTCGTTTGGAGAGCTACTTGTGCTCTTTGTCAGAACCGTCAGAACTGGAACTTCCAAAACTCAACGGATCTAATGACTCAATCTTTAACTACATGGTTGATGAGAACGGTACATGCTTTTTATATATGCCATAATCAAAATCTAATTTACAGTCCTAACCTATGTTCAGAATACTAATGGTGGAGAATTTAAGAGCTCTAGCCTGCATAATACCTTACGCATTTTTAAGCTAGAATTTTGCTAATGCATTATTATTAATTCTTAAAATTGAAACTTTGCTAGTTTTCACGATTATTACTATCATACATGCTTTATTATTAGGGAAATGGCAACATTGGGATTCTAGGATCGGGTCTAGCATCAGCCTGGACAATACTTCAGGCAGTCCTGATTTCAGTTCTATTCTTGTGCCACACATCGACAGTGTAAGAACCGACTATTTGGTCAATACAGTGGCAAAACAAGGAAAGGTATGCTGACCAAGATCATACCCAATAGTAAAAGTGCGACAAATCATTACTCAAATACGCGGTGAATTTTACAGGCTGTCCTCTTGCTGGGCGCCGAAGGTACGGCCAAGACCGTCATCCTGAAAGCTTACATGAAAAAGTACAACTCTGAAGTCCACTTGGGAAAAATGATCAACTTCTCATCAGCAACCACCCCGTTCCAGTTCCAGAAAGTTGTGGAAAGCTTGATGGAAAAAAGAATGGGAAACACGTATGGACCTCCGGCCAGCAGAAAAATGACCCTTTTTGTGGACGACTTGAGCTTGCCTACTTACAACGAATGGGGAGACCAACCAGCCAACGAGATTGTTAGACAGACGATGGAAATGAAGGGTTTTTACAGTCTCGAGAAGCCCGGAGAATTTATATTCCTGGCTGACGTCCAGTTTTTAGGGGCCATGATGCAGCCAGGCGGAGGGCGCAATGATATCCCCAGCCGCTTGAAGCGGCATTTCTGCATCTTCAATTGTTGTTTGCCTTCTGATGAGTGCATTGACAAAATCTTTGGTAGGACATGGAGTAAATTTGGGGCTTCAGGTAGGAATCGAGCACAGACCCAGCTGATGTAAACTCATTTACAGGTACGATTGGATGTGCTCATTATTGTACCAAGAAAGGATTTCCTACAGAAGTGCAAGGTTTGGTTCAAAAACTGATACCAGTCACACGCATCCTTTGGCAAAAGACTAAAGTAGGCAAAACACTTGCATACGTGTGATATTACTTGATAACTACATCATATATTATAAGAAGACGTTATTTTTTTGTTTTTTTTGTTTTTGCTATAAATTATATTTTAGGACACTTTGCTTCCGACTCCAGCCAATTTCCATTACGTTTTCAATTTACGCGATTTGTCACGGATATGGCAAGGAATGATTGGAACCATGTCTTCTGTCGTGGTCAATGGGTCCATTCTGGCTGCCCTCTGGAAGCACGAATGCTGCCGAGTGATTTCCGACAGGTTTACTACCTGCAAAGATGTCGAATGGTTTGAAGACACGCTGATCAGGATAGTGGAGGAATATTTGGGAGAAGAATACGCATCAATTGCGAAATCAACCGAATACTTTGTAGACTTTTTGAGGTAATTAAACGAATTATCCAGCTGTATTCGCGTGTGTAAAGCTACGGTATTAGGACTATTGAATTAATCAACTTTTTATTACTTGTAGAGATGCTCCGGAACCAACAGGAGATGAAGGTGAAGAAGTTGACATGGAACAACCAAAAGTGTACGAGCCAGTAGGTGTTTAATTTTATTAAAGTCTCAGCATGCTGTTATACTAAAGCTTAGTTGTCTGAGAAAGAACAAAACCGAATCAAGCTCTAAAATACATTTAAGCATTTGATCTGAAACAATTGAATGGATTTCTTTCGATTTTTAAAAGATCGAATCCTTCGAATCGTTACGTGAACGCTTGATCATGTTTCTGGGTCAGTACAATGAAATGATCCGGGGAAGTGGAATGGATTTGGTATTTTTCCAAGATGCAATGATCCATTTAGTCAAAGTAAGTTTGAGGTGAATTCAACAAAATCCATAAACCAACTCCCAAATAACATTTGCTCGTAACCATTGCAGATATCTAGAATTATTCGGAATCCAGGAGGAAATGCTTTACTGGTAGGAGTGGGAGGGTCTGGAAAACAATCTCTAAGTAAACTAGCCTCATTCATAGCAGGATACAAAACGTTTCAAATCACTCTCACCAGGTTCGAAAACCAAAATGCATTTTCAAATTATCTTACTATTTCAAAAACATTAACTATAATGCCTTTTGAAGATCATACGGATTGGCCAATCTTCTGGAAGATTTAAAAGTTCTATTTCGCACCACTGGAAGCCAAGGCAAGGGTACCACATTTATCTTCACGGAGCAAGAAATCAAGGAAGAAACCTTCTTGGAGTATCTAAATAGTCTTTTGTCGGCTGGAACGGTAATTTTAATTCACCAGCTTTCTTGCAGTAATACAACAATTAATTCGTCCAGCAAATACATTTTCGAATTTATTTAGAAAATTTAGTATATTACATGTATTTTGAAAATTAGGTACAAATTACATACATATCAATTTAATTATCAATTAAATAATTTTTTTTTGATCGTTCTTCAATTAATTATGTTATATTATTTACTAGGTTTACAACTTGTTTAATAAAGAAGATCAAAGTGAAATTATTACCGAGCTGACACCAATAATGAAGCGCGAATTCCCTCGCCGTCCACCAACGCCCGAAAATGTCATGGACTACTTTTCGTCCCGAATTTATCAAAATTTGCACGTAGTGTTATGTTTTTCGCCGGTAAGGCAGTTCTAAAACCTTTTAGAAAATTGTTTATGAAACTCCTCGTGCAATGATGCGGTTGTCGTCTACGCAGGTGGGAGAAAAATTTCGCAATCGTTGTCTGCGATTTCCAGGACTTGTGTCCGGGTGCACCATAGATTGGTTTCAGCCATGGCCACGAGATGCCCTGGTGGCAGTCTCTTCCCATTTCCTGGCCGATTTCGAGGTGATCTGCAATCCTGAGATCAAAGAACAACTTATCCTGACAATGGGAGCAATCCAAGAAGGCGTATCTTTTGTGTGTGCTGATTACTTCCAAAGGTACATACATGTACTTTTAATTTATTAAGTTAAAAGCCATCATAATTAACTACTTTCCTTTTAAGAATGTAATTCAAAAGATCATTTTAGACCGTCTTTTAAACTTATTGGACTTTTGCTCCACTGAATTTATACGTAATTTACAATTAATCCAGCAAAGGAAGGGAACACTTAAATGTTTCTACCCAGAGAAAAAACATGGACAAAACACCTTCGACCAATGTTAAAAACGGTCAAATCTTAACAAATCTCAGTAGTTGGCAATGTAAATGAGAGGATGCACCTCAAGCCGTTATGATAAATACGGAATTATTATTTTTCAGATTCCGTCGAGTTTTCCATGTCACGCCTAAGTCATATCTAACATTTCTGAACAGCTTTAAAGTGTTATATTCTGAAAAGCGCAAAGAAATTGACCAGCTCGCAGAAAGGATGGACAGCGGTTTAGCCAAACTCCAGGAGGCCTCCGAATCTGTGGTCAGGTTGAAGAGCGAATTGGACGACATGGAAAGAGAGCTTGCAGCAGCTGCAGAAAGGGCAGAAAAAGTTCTGATGGCCGTCACAGAAAGAGCTAGAGAGGCAGAATTAATCAGAAACCAAGTGCTAAAGTCGGCTGACGCGGCGCAGGTCATCGTCAATGAAATTTCGGTGGACAAGGCCGTCGCCGAAGAAAAACTGGAAGCAGCTCGGCCAGCTTTGGCGGAAGCGGAAGCTGCGTTAAACACCATCAAACCCGCCCACATTGCAACTGTCAGAAAACTCGGACGTCCGCCTCATCTCATCATGAGGGTCATGGACTGCGTCTTACTGCTGTTTCAAAGAAGAGTTCAGCCGGTGAAGGAAGACCCTGTTCTTCCTTGTGCTAAACCATCATGGAATGATTCTCTGAAGGTACACAACATGCACGTATTCCAGCCAGATTTGTTGAAACAATTACATGTTTTGCATTTTACAAAAAAATGGTTGTACTTGTATGGTAATGGTATATACAGTAATGGTAAGTATCATATGGAAATGATTCAAAATCTAACTTGAAATAAAAAAATCGGTTTTGTGTATATAATTTAACGTTCGAATTTTAAACGTTCTACAGCAGAAAATTGTTTCCAGCCTTGAGTTCGATATGCCGACGTAAGTGACACGTCCAAATAGCATGAAAAGAAGACATTTGACAAAGAAACGCACATGCATACTACAATATACACATACAATACTTGTTCGTTACACCATGCTAAATGCCAATTCAAAATGAATGATGCCATTCTCATTCCCCTTGTTTGCAACCAGCATTTGTCTAAGACATTTCCTTATCAAAGGCCTTGTTTACATGTTATTTGCATGTGTCATGTTAAATACCCCACCCCGGAAAGACATCCTTAAAAATATTATGCATTAGGAAAGTGCACAGCTGCACAGGAGGCTGCTTCACATATTGCCTTTCAATGAAATTGAGAAAAATTGTTTTCTTTTCACAGATGATGTCACACACTAATTTCTTGCAAATGCTGCAAACGTTTCCAAAAGACACGATCAACGACGAAACCGTCGAATTTCTACAGCCGTACATTACAATGGATGACTACAACATGGAAATGGCTCGTAGAGTGTGCGGGGACGTTGCCGGACTTCTGTCATGGACCAAAGCCATGGTTGTGTTCTACGGAGTCAACAAAGAAGTCTTGCCTTTGAAGGTTAACCGTCGTTCGTCAATAACTGCACAAATGCGGAAATTTGTGTTGTGTTAAAAGAACCCTCTGTTTTCAGGCCAATTTAGCTATTCAGGAGGCTCGCTTACGAATGGCAACCAGTGAACTGCAAAGCCTCAAAGACGAATTGGAAGAAAAAGAAAAAGAGTTAGCTTTAGTGAAATTACGCTATGAAAGGGCAGTAGAAGACAAGCAGGTAAGATAATATACTAAGGAGGGAAAAACTGCCTACATGCAATTATTACAGCATACGTGATATTAGACTGAAATAGCAATTGGTCAATGCATGGTCATTGCTGGTAGGAGATTAAGCATAATTCGCTCTTTAATTATTTATAAATACCCTAGCATTCCCTTAGCGTTATCCTAACTGGTGCATCATAAAAGCAATGGTAAATGTAATTTTGTTCATGAACAACATCCTATTTTGACATTTTATCAGAAATTCACTGAACAAACAACAGTTTGCCGCCATAAAATGAATGCGGCTTGCATGCTAATCAGTGGACTAACAGGCGAGAAAACACGCTGGACTGAGCAAAGTGGATCCTTCAAGGAGCAACTAGGGAGGTAATCACACCTATCATTTATAACACTATTCATTTAAGATCGAGGCCTGCGTACGTCCGTTAAAATCTGAGAGATTAAACATACCAATTAATAACTCTAATATTCATTTCAAGGATCGTGGGGGATGTGCTCTTAACGACAGCGTTCTTATCCTATGCTGGACCATTTAATCAAGAGTTTCGTAATTTGCTAATCAATACATGGAAAAGGGAGATACACGAAAGAGAAATTCCAATAAGCTCAGAAAGCAATGTTCTGGAGATGTTAATGGACACATCGGTGGTGGGTTTTGTAGGATGATGTAGATGAGTTAGAATCATAGACAATACGTTTAACGGAAGAAGGTACTTTCAAATATTATATGAACAGGTGGCAGAGTGGAATCTGCAAGGATTGCCTAGTGACGAATTATCAGTGCAGAATGGCGTGATAGTTAGTCAAGCCTCTTGCTATCCACTCCTCATTGATCCACAAGGGCAGGGAAAGGCATGGATTAAGAACAGAGAAGCCAAAAACGAATTGCAGGTCAGGAATCATTGCTCATTTCATCATTTTCAGAATTTAATGATCTCATTGGTTTTTTTTTAAATTCTACAAGATTACTTCCCTAAATCACAAATATTTTCGAACACACTTGGAAGACAGTTTATCGCTAGGGCGGCCGTTGTTAATCGAAGATGTCGGAGAAGAATTGGACCCTGTATTAGATAATTTACTGGAAAGGAACTTTATTAAATCTGGTTCGACTTTAAAGGTAAGGAACCTGAGAAAAAAAACTATGTCCTATAATATGGTAGAACTTGTCACAAAATTATGCTATACCGTTTACTAGAGAAGAATGGTGAATACATTTTCTGTAGCTAACTTTCTCATAAACAATACATATCTTTGGCAATGGAAATCTAATGATGATGAAAGCAACCCTAATTATTGAGCGAAATGGTTAATTAATATTTGCTTAAAATATCATTGTTTCTGTTGTGAATCATGATAATTTTTCGAAGAATTTTCATTATCATATTCAACGAAATGATAAGTAATAATTAAGATTAATATCGTACAATATCGTTGGGATGGTTGAAGAATGCCTTATTTATGCGATATACAATAGATAAGATATATAAACAAACATTTTTCTATATCGGTGGGATTTTATAGTAAATGAGTCAAATCCTTTTCATAAACGCTCAGTACAAAATTTTTAAAATAATCGCTATAGGTCATGCTGGGTGATAAGGAATGTGACGTGATGCCAGGATTTACGCTATACATAACCACCAAATTGTCTAACCCTGTATTTGCCCCGGAAGTCAGCGCGAAGACAACTCTGGTGGATTTTGCAGTTACGACTTTAGGCTTAGAAGAGCAACTGCTCGGAAGAGTTATACTGTCAGAAAAGAGTGTAAGCTAAAGCCACTTTCAAATTGCGGACAATCGTTTCAAATGTCCATTTGTGTTTCAAACTGAAAAACCTAACCATTATTAAATGGTAGGAACTCGAACACGAACGTGTGCGATTGATGGCAGATGTAATGGAGAACAAACGAAGGATGAAAGAATTGGAAGACAACCTGTTGTTGCGGCTTGCATCCACCCAGGTGCAGCTCTGATAAAAAAATGTTAAGAATTACAAGTTAGTGTAGCATCACAACTCCTTAGTTTAACTGCATGCTTATTCTTTCACTGGTACTAGGGATCATTGGTAGACGACGAAGACCTCATCAACGTTTTGCACCATACTAAAGCCACGGCCCAAGAAGTCAGCGAAAAATTGGCAGTTGCCGCCGAAACTGAAGTGAAGATAAATCTAGCCCGTGAAGAATTTCGTTCTGTGGCCGTTAAAGGCAGCATACTTTATTTCCTTATTGTTGAAATGAGTCAAGTGAATTGCATGTATCAAACATCTCTGAAGCAGTTTCTTTCCCTTTTTGATTGGTCGCTGGCACAGTAAGTACTTGTTTTATTTTGTTTTAAACTGCCAAAAACCATCAAGATCATTATTTTTCCATATTGCCAGTTCAGAGCCGAATCAAGTGACCACCGAACGAATCACAATCATAAATCGAGAAATGACTCGGGTTGTGTATTGCTACACAGTCCGAAGTCTCTACGAAAAGCACAAGTTCCTTTTTACTCTCTTATTGGCTCTAAAAATCGATCTCAACTCCAACAAAATTAACCACCAACAGTTTACAACGCTTATTAAAGGTCAGTTGGCATTGCATATACAGAATTCCTTCCATCAATAGTTTCTAAACTTTTATTTATTCGAAATAGGTGGTGCCTCATTGGACTTACGTACTGTTCCCGTGAAACCATTCTCATGGATCTTGGACGTCACATGGCTAAATCTTGTACAGCTCAGTTCGTTGCCATTTTTCATTGACATTCTTAGAGAGGTTTGTATTGCTAAGAAACAAGTTTCGACACAAAAATTAAGATACAACCAAGTTTCGATTGCCCTTACATATAATTTTTCATAACCTGCCTATGAAGATTTCCTGCAATGAGTCAGGATGGAAGTCTTGGTTTGATTGCGACGCTCCAGAGAACCAACCAATTGCTAGTCACCACGAATCTAATGCAGATGCATTTCATCGCTTGCTGCTCATACGGTCTTGGTGTCCGGATCGAACTCTGTCCCAAGCTAAGAAATATGTGGCATCGGCTCTTGGGCCTGAATATGCTCAGGGAATTTTGTTAGATTTGGACAAAATGCTCCAAGAATCCGATCCTTGGACACCGTTGATTTGTCTTTTGTCAACAGGTTCTGATCCCACCGACCAAATCGAAATTTTAGCTAAACGACGTATCACAGGTAATGTTCATGCTCGTGTTTCTTACGCCCATAGTGCATCAATTTGAAACATTTTAGTTTGTAGAAAGGGGAAGTAAAATATCGCAAAAATAAAAGTTTGGCATCATTATTTAATTAAATTTCCTTTGCAGAGTTAAGAATAGTGTCCATGGGACAGGGACAAGAAGTCTGTGCACGCAGACTTCTTTCAAAAGGAATGGCCGAAGGAGGATGGCTTCTCCTTCAAAATTGTCATCTGAGTTTGAATTTTTGCGAAGAAATAATGGATGCCTTAGGTGAAACAGAAAATATCAGTCCAGGATTTCGCATTTGGATCACCACAGAGCCCCATCCCAATTTTTCAATTGGCCTATTACAAGTAATAACATTTTTACCATATGGCCTCTCTTGTTAAGACACCCTTGTCGAGCTTGCAATGATTAGTTAACTTCTTCATAGATGTCCATAAAATTCACCAATGAACCTCCGCAAGGCATACGCGACAGCCTTCGACGAACTTATACTGGAATCAGCCAAGACCTTTTGGACTATACAAGATTATCGTATTGGCAACCGTTGCTGTACGCTGTATCATTCCTGCAAACAGTTCTTCAAGAGAGAAGAAAGTACGGGCTCGGTTGGAACATCCCGTATGACTTTAATCAAGCCGACTTCAGTGCTAGTACTCAAGTCATCCAGAATATTTTAGATGAAATGGATGTAAAAAGGGTAAGTCTAGATTAAGGAAAAATCCTTCTGCACAATGTGCTTGAAAGTTAATTTAAATAACGGGTAAAAGGGTTCATTTATCTTTCGGTGATGAACGAAGTAAATCAATTTAAAAACTATTGCGAAAAACAACTCACATTAGAAATTAAAATTTCAGGGCATATCCTGGGTGACAGTCGGATACATGCTAGCAGAAGTTCAATATGGCGGCAGGGTGACGGACGACTTTGACAAACGGTTGCTGAAGGCCTATACGGATGTGTGGTTTACTGACAACCTGTTTCATCGCAATTTTGTCTTTTATTCGGGCTACCCAATGCCGCATTGCCACCTCCACAATCAGTACATGGACTGCATAGATATTTTGCCAGCGTCAGATCCGCCTGAAGTATTTGGTCTTCATCCCAATGCCAGCATAACGTAAGCATTGGTCAACGTTTTACACAATCGCAAAAAAAAGATACATGTATTCCATCAAGTTTCACCGCTCGCCAGAAACATTTGAACAAGCCACGAGCTCTGATATTAATATCACGAACTATCATGCCCATTATTTCAGCTATCAAATCACAGCCGCTCAAGAAATTCTAGATGCCATCGTGAATGTTCAGCCAAAAGAAGGTGCCAGCAGCACCAGCGAGACCAGAGAAACCATAGTTGATCGTCAGGTTCAGGATATGCTTGCCAAGCTACCACCGGATTACGTCGGGTTTGAGGTTGGTTGATAGTTGTCTTCCAAAACCATGATTTCTGGAATACCGACCACGTGACGATACTACTGTACATATGTACATCCCTTTCAGGTCAAAGAAAAACTTCAAAAAATGGGCTATTTGCTTCCAATGAACATATTTTTAAGGTTGGAGCTTGGTCGTATGCAGAAAGTGCTTTCTCTGGTGAGATCGACCTTGCAAGATCTACGGCTAGCCATCGAGGGAACGATCATTATGAGTGAAACGCTACGAAATGCTCTGGATTCTATTTACGATGCCAGAGTGCCTCTCGACTGGGAAAAGGTACATCACTTAAGTAAAATCCACACACATCAAAGCTATGAATTTATGACGATCATTTTGCATCCAGAAATGCTTATAATCGCGTTATTTAACTGTCCTATTATTCATCTTAAATGTTTGGCATAACATTTGGCCTTACATTAAAAAATGACACTTTTTGAAACTAGCGTTTTTTTTAAAGATATCATGGGAATCGAGTACGCTTGGGTTTTGGTTCACTGAACTGATGGAAAGAAACAATCAATTTGTAAAATGGCTGGACGAAGGACGACCAGTCTGCTTTTGGATGCCCGGATTCTTCAATCCGCAAGGTTTCCTTACGGCCATGCGCCAAGTAAGTCATTGCCTGTCTACTTTAGTTTCTTTGTTTTATTTTTGCTTGGCACAGTCCTTGCTGTCAAGTCAAAGAAGACCGCCTTTGGCTATATGTTCACGTTCCTTCGTCTTAGACATGAAATGGTCGGTAAACGTTGCGTAGCAGTACTTTATACTTCCGCATTCAACTTCGACTTCTTGTAAATTAATATTAAGCGAATTGAAAACCCTATATGCATAACGACGTTTATCACTTGCCTACATTAATTTGGCGCAAATGCCTAATTAATGCTCGGCTGCACCCCCGCTTAATCGAAAAACATCCGTTTTTTTGTTGGACTGCAAGCTTAGACTTCATTAATCACGACCAGCTGAACTATGAATATGGACAGATGGAACGTTTGATACGTTAATCGTTACGATATTTTCATAGCTGTTTTATCAGTACTTTTTTAATCTCGCCAATAGTTGTGCCATCGTTTTGGGATTTTTTACCATCCCATTGTCTAAAATTATGCTGATCACATTTTGATTTGCAGGAGGTTACAAGGGCCCATCGTGGCTGGGCCTTGGATACAGTGGTTTTGCAGAACAATGTAACCAGGTTCATGAAAGACGATATTGTGGAGCCTCCAGCCGAAGGGGTTTACGTTTACGGCTTGATTTTGGAGGGGGCAGGTTGGGATCGCAGAATGCGCCGATTGGTCGAATCTCGACCCAAGATTCTCTACGAGGCAATGCCAGTATTTCATATGTATGCCATCAACAGCACAGCCTGTAAGGACCCCACCACCTACGAATGCCCTCTCTACCGGAAGCCGAGTCGTGCAGAAGGTACTTACATCGGTTCCTTGGATCTTCGCACCTTTGTCAGCCCATATCACTGGGTTTTCAGAGGTGTAGCACTGCTTTTAGATAACAAATAGTGGGCTAATGGAATCTTTGTATTACTGGCGACAGTAACAAAGAGCCTGACTCAAATATCATGTACAGTAGAAATGTCAAGTGAATACGACGGCACGCATAGGGCTTCGAGCAGCTTTCAAACTGGCATGACCTTCAGTGGATATACATTTAATGTAGTTTTCATTAGTATCCTATAACGACAATATCTAATGTACAGTGTATTTCAGATTCGCATCTCAAAAACCTTCCTCTACATATAGGCCTACATATATGCGATCTAGAACTTTCTCCTTCTATAGACAAGTTAATAGTAATGTACAGTTTAATAGGACTGATAGGTTATAATAGGGTGATGCAATGCTCCATTCACGGACCTTGAATAAATACCGGCCCTGATGCGTAAACTGAGCTTTGCACTGCCGGGATTACGCATTTAGACTAGCCTTGAAGTCCATTATAAAACGTTTTAAGGTTTATTTTCGTTAAAATAGGTCAAAAGCGCTAGTAATTAATTGTACGGTTATAACTAGATTGAATTTAATTTGATGCCTTGATGTTTCTAATAAGTCACATTCCTTGTGCTCTTTAAAAGGCAATAACGGCTTAAACCGTAACATTGCTTTCGTTGTAGTCTTTTCTTGAGCGTATTTACACTTATTTTATTGCATATCGAATTCATTGAATAAATCAAAGTCTACTGCACGTCGCCATTGCCAACTATAATGATATGTGCTTCATTTTTACAGTGTACATGTATATTGAGAATCCTCCAAGTTTGCTTCAAACATTATTTTGTCAACATCACTTGGCAGGATATCTGAACCACAGACACGGGGAATAGATACATGTATTCGTGCCAGCAGTTCTGGAAAAATCGAATTCAATCATCGAACTTAGCTTATCATATAGGAATTAGTGTACAATGTTTGGGTGTTTACGCAGAACTCGACGTCATATTTCTACAACCTAACAACAATACTGAAGTGCACACTATGCAATGTACAATGAAAACACAGCCACTAGCAAACAACATAATTGTGTTGCATAAATTGCATTCAACATTGCATAATTAGGGCTTCTCGTATTTTTACGTCAAAACGTCCTTAACTCAATTTGCATACATTTAAACAGACTTCAGGCTGTATACGAATTACGTACAAACCTTTCCATAATGAACCAGAACTTCCATGCCTGATTCATGTTATTTGAGGATTCTGTTAACTGAGGGTGTTTGGGTAACACCTGTTGAAAAAAACTACATTACTGTTATGTTGCTTTATGTAGTATGATCTTACTCCAATTTAGCCTAGTATAACACGTGAGGATGCGCACTTCCATAGGATATAACTCTTAGCTATTAGAAATCCAATTTATCAATGATGTAACCATCCAGAAGAGGTAATTGCTCAATAAATTGGGCATATGAATGTCACCCCGCCAAACAGCACTACTATGCCGACTATAGGGCACTGAATTGAATTGACCTTGTATCGTTATATTTGTGGGATTATAGGGTCGATAATTTGATCATTCGTTGCACATTTTCCATACAGGCCCTTAATTCAGAAATTCTCAGTTTTTCACCAGTCTACGCACAAAACAGTGTAAGCTCAACACGTATTTGTGCGAGAGGCTTTGAGGTCATGCCTCGCGTACTCCAACATCCATATTGAAGCATGACTCCTCCTCGGAGGTCATCATTTCGAGGCGGTTGGATGCGGCGCTCCGACTTGCCCAACGCCTTCCCGATATCTATTATTACCGCCGAACTGGCGCGATCTGGTCGCGATCGACGTCGGTCTAAAAGTCGGCGCCACCTCCGGGGATAGCGCAGTGTGTGTCCAGTGGTCATTCCTAACAGAGCACGACCGAAGCAGCAGCCGGAGTGGCACAAGTTCGCGGATCCAGGCAGCGCAGCATCCCGCCTCCGTACCTGTTGCTCATTCCAACAAGATCTCCATGCCTCCGAAAGACTCCAGCGGCGGTCGCGACTACGGGACGATGGAGAAGGCGGAGAAAGTGGAGACCGAGGGCCGGGTGAAGGTGCAGCGCAACATCACGCTCAACGACGCCATCATCATCATGGTAGGATCGACCATAGGCTCGGGCATTTTCATCACCCCGAAGGGCGTCTTCTCCACGGCCGGCTCGCTGGGCATGGGTATGGTGGTGTGGTTGCTCAGCGGCGTCTTCTCCCTGCTGGGCACCTTCTGCTTCATGGAGCTGGGCATCAGCATCGGGCGCAGCGGAGGCGAGTACGCCTACCTGCAGGAGGCTTTCGGCAACCTGGTCGCCTTCCTGCACCTCTGGGTAAACCTGATCGTGCGCCAGCCCACGTCGCTGGCCATCACGGCGCTCACCTTCGCGCAGTACGTCTTCAAGCCCCTCTTCCCAGACTGCGAGCCCCCCACCAACGCCGTGCGACTTCTGGCTGCGGCTCTGCTCAGTAAGTACCAGTCAAAGGTCGGGGGAATAGAAATTTGCAGAAAATACTGTAAACGCGTTACAGAAATCCAAAATCGATCGTGAAAAGCCCAATCATCCCTTCTTTCTCGTTTATATTTTGTTTTCTTTAATTTGTCGAAATTTAAAAAAAAAAAAAAAACGAAAAAGAAAGAATGATCGACTAGTTCAGTAGATCGAATAATTTACTGCGACAAATTAAAAAACCAAAATATGAGCTAGAAATAAGGAACGATTGAGTGTTCCGCGATCCAGAAATTTCTATTTTATAGCATACAGTCAGTGTACTAATACAATGGGGTGTGGGGGTTAATACGTTAAACTCAAATTTTACACTAAAATGAAACTACACATTTATAATAGTTAGAATTAGAAGAACTGAAGAGTGATTGGGACATAAAGAAAACGGTCGTGGCCGATTACTGAGGTACTATCTCAGCATTCGCCTGGAAATATTATGGGACATGAAAACCACAATTAGGATAGCCGACCTGGGATTCGAACCCTGGTCTCCCGAATGCAAGGCAGACAGACATGCTGCTACTAAGCCACCATGCTCGGTTCAAGTTATTGTTTCCTTAAAAATGTAATATTAATGAGTTGGCAAACTATTCGTTCCACATTAGTTTAGCAGTTCTAATCAAAATAATCGACAGAAATGTTGGGCATAATTTCGGATCCATATCATTGGTCTTTTTATTGCATGCCATCAGACTAAAGGATAGCGCTAAGTTAACGGAAATTAAGTTCGACAATGATGATGGCGACCATCCGGTTGAATAAAAAAACGATTAACATCAGTTGATGGATTACACCCCTACCAAATTTTTGCTGACAGTAGGGTGCTGGTTTGTGAGTTGAATATTTGTATTGACTTTAGGACAACATTTTTTCTAATGTTCAGACGTTTTCCGCTCTTCTGGCTCATAAATGGTCAATATCATGGATCAAACTGGATTCTAAAATGCTGTAAATTCCGCACTGTTATTTTTTATACTATCTAGAAAAAACTAATACAAATTACAATATTTGCGTGTTTTAGAACTGCAACTTCGCCAATTACATGTATTTTTTTTACTTTTGGCCAAAAAAATAAAAGTGGATTCAGTGAAATGTTGCCGTGATTTATAGATTGCTATTTTATACACTGTTATAAGGATCCCAATCTCAAGGTTGGCAAATTTATATCGGGAGTTTGGTAGTGCGGTAAAGTGACGTCATCTTTATACTAGATGGCGATATTCCCAGAGCCAAACGTTTTGGTACCTGACACTGGCACTCTAATGAGAAACTTTGCTCTTGCAATTTATCTACACCAAAAGTTCCAAGAAAGTGGAACAAAAATTATTCCATTTTCATTTCGGTAAAAACGCCCTTTCTTAAACCTTAGTGTTATTTTTATCAAGTTTCTATTTACGTTTAAATCGCAACAATGAATAAGGCTATATTCAAGGTCGTGATTTGTTTTTCTGTATGTTAGAAAGGTGTAGGTTTCAATATGTACTAAATATATCACGATGAAGAAAAAAAACTAAAAGTAATAGAAAAACTGTGTCTGTGTTTTCACAAAGATTGATCAGTGTGGAGATGACTTACAAATTCGCTTTAACTTTACAGGTTTGGTGACTTACCTGAATTGTACTAGTGTTCGCATGGTGATGAAAGTTCAGGGAGTTTTCACAGTAGCCAAGCTCTTTGCATTGGGTGCCATCATTTTAGCTGGAATTGTTCATGTCTGTCAAGGTAAGTTTCCTTCTAATCTCTCAAATATCTTCCCAACAATTTTGAAGCCATTTCTGAAATCAATCGATTTAAAAAGGTTAAATAAGGCCTTCCAGCCTATAAATAATTGTAAACTAATTTTAAACGGTCACAAAACTGCTTGAAGTATATAACGTATTTTTCAATACATTTATGCCTTACGTGATGTCGTGATTTGTTTCGTAATAAAATTGATTGAAGTATCTAATTTCGTTTGCTAATTTAACATATATCATTACACGAATCGAACGTCATCTCAAAAAATTTGCGAATATGAAGTACGATGTATAATAAGAAGCATAAAAAGCCAAATGCATACAGCAATTACGCACTTTTTTACATATATGTATCTTTAAATTCTTAAACAAATTATTAAAACATTAAAAAATCGGATAATGTAAATCTGTGCTTTGCGAGATATTGAAACGAAAACGTCTTCCAAATACACACTTAAACAACAGAAAAAATTATATAATACTGGAATTGTCTATCGACAGTTTAAAAGATTTTTAATATCAACATACGTAGCAGCAGTGTTTTATCAATTGAATTGTGCAAAAACCAGACAGGCATTACGCTTATTACACTTCCTTCAAGAAACCTTCGGAAATTGTGAGGTTTCTGGCAACACAAATCGACGAGTTTTGAAACAACCAAGATGACCCAATACGAGATTTTGTTGAAGGAAATGAAAATAAGAGTAATGAAAGGACGTTTTCCTAAGGTTTCTGGTACTTCTGGTCTGCGTGAGAATTAACGTGAATTGTAGCCACTTGTTGCGTGGCATAATAAATCTGACATATTGCAACCTGAACTATTGCGCAGCTGAAAATTAATGACGTTTTACTCAATGCATAGTCTAAAGGTTTTCTGAAGAATATTCAGAAAATTTAATTCGGTTCGACGCTCAACTGAATTCTATTTAATTTCTTTTGCAAGTGTTTTACTACTAGCAATTTATGCTGATGTATCCATTACTCAAGCTGTGCGCAAAACTTTATGAAATGATTCACACTTGCCTTAACAGTTTTCGCAACGATTAAATGCCTCAGATTAGGGGAAAAACACCTAATTAAGGGCATGAATATAATCGCAGTTTAAAAAACCCTGGATCTGGCATCTTGATAATAATGCTGCATATGGTATTTTTCCAGTGAATTCTACAAAATTTAGGGAAAGACCAATCGAACATTGACACTTGCCTGAAAGCGATACTTCTATCACTGTTATTCGCGTAAAACTGTGTCATCAATGGAAAGAAATGTGTAGAAGTAGAAATCAAACCTCATACAGAGCTGCCATGCAGTTCCCTATAGTCGTACATCTTACTATTTTATTTGGTTTATTGGAACACCGCATAGCCCCAAATAAACCCGCTTCTTAATAATAAATCCGGCTCTCAAAAAACAAGGTGAATGAGCCAATACCGCAAGTTTATTAATACATTTACAGTTCCTTTAATGCTTTGTTTGTGGGCATAAGCCCAAATTGCGGCAAATTACTTATTAAGTGGTATTAAAAGCTCTTGATGATACAGTAAGAGAAAAGCGATTTACATTAATTAAACCTGGGTTGCTAATACTCTCTCAGATCTTTTACAATCCCATGTGATGAAGGATTTATCATAATTTGTGATTAAGAAACAGCCCAATGGAATTAGTACCAGCCCAAAATTATTGATGCATATTGATAAGTATTCTATCATATATGTATTCAAGTAGTGATGGGAAAGGTATTGCTTTTTCAATTTCAAATGTGATTAGATTAATTTCATAGTAAATCATGCTTTTCATTTATTCATGTACGAAGTGTTGTGTTGGGAATAGCGTATTTCCAAATTTGAACTTTGAGTAATACCATTTAAATTAAGACCAGTTGTCATGTGATCACGCTATATTTCGTCATGCGATCAAAAATGATTTTTAAAATGGGTTAGTCAACTCAACTTTCTATAGCTCGATTCAGCAATTCACGTGACACATGAATTGCTTAGGATTTTCAAACTGTCACAAATGCATAGTGATGCTGTGCAACTGAAACCTTCATCGTTTCCACAAACGCAATTTTAATCTGATTTATAAGTAGGGTACCCCATTTGATGAATTGAATGTATGAATTACTCCCGATAAACTGGCATCTGATCACTTCACTGCACGCTCGCTGGTAATACGTGGGGTGGAAAAAATGTCAGTATGTGCTCCTGTCTGGGTCAAAATGACCTGTGACCTCTAGTTGTTATATACGATGAGACGCAAGGACAATTACTGTAGACATTTTTTCTGCCAATTAAGTACCCCAGACCGAAACCAAATAGTAAACAGACCCACCACGGTCAAGTGATTAACAGAACTTCATAACAATTATAAGGCTAAAATATTACATTGATGAGTGATAAGAATCGTTAAGCCATTAAACCATCGAATATAAAGAGCAATATCAAAGCTGTTGATGTTTCTATTGTTATGAGGTTTGACCAAAGTTAATCTCGTTTGTTTACGTGCTTTTTCAGATGTTTTGAACGCAAAGTCAGGAAACTAAATATGCCTATCTTGCGTTTTAAAAACTGATGTTCAAAACACGTTCATAGTCATCGGAATTAATACTCTCTATGAAGAGGTTATTGACAGGCTGTTTTTAACAACAAAATTTCAATCAGAAAGATCGCTGAAGTCGACTATCAAAAGTGCTTAATCAACCATACAGTGGTTAATCAAGTGTTCCATTGGACAATTCCTTTTATTGGTATGTTGTCTAAGCTATTATTCATTTATTTTTTGTAGGTAACACACAGAACTTGAGCATAATGTTTGAAGGTGAAACAAGAGCCGACATGTTAGCTCTATCGTTTTATTCGGGCCTATTCGCATATATCGGATGGTAAGTAATATTCGAGTGCTTAAACAGCTGCATTAAACTTTCACAGTTTTGTAATAAAATGTATCAATTGCAGGCACTTTCTGAACTTAATAACAGAAGAAATGGTGGATCCAGCAAGGTATCGTAACCGATGCATAGCATAATTCATTCTTAAGTCAATCTATTCAGATACTATCCTTGAATATTCGTCCATAAAGCTGAGTACTTTAGCCGAACTGCCCACTTTCGGCACTAAAGTGTTCAATTCATTATTTTCACCCAGAATTCAGTACAATTTTTTTATATCAAAATTGGAAAAAACAGGTAGATCATGGATATGCCAGTCCAAATCGACGCATGTTAATATGAACGTGATACTCGTTGTTGCGTGACGTCTTATACGAACACCCTCCCTTACATTTTACGTGCATCGCAGGCGATATGAAAAGTGTGAGATACAGCATAAAAGGTCACTGAGGTGCAACAAAGTCATTACTTCACATCAGCCTATGAACGCGCATTGCACAAGATAAGAGAAGCTCTGCAGGGCCTGCACCATTGTTCAACTCGATGACATAAATATGGATCCAGCAGTTCCGTTTTGTCACCAAAATGTTAATGAATGCGCGTGTGACGCCAGCACGTTCGCAGAACTGGGAATATATCGATATATTGATCCACTTTGATCCCCATAAATGCTATCAACCGAGAAGCTATAAAATCAAAGAAAAAAAACGTGCAACTGTCCATTCATTCGTTAAATGGAAAACCTGCTTCTCGAAAGCCCTGTCAGAAACAATATTCCACTTGATGATTGCAACTGTTGCCTTTTTCTGGTGCTGGAGACCTAACGCCTCCCAACCACCTTTCACACGTCATTATTTCTTCTGAAATAAATGGCCTCCCTTATCCTCCACGTTCCTTTCGAATCATATACGTACGTGCGAGTTGAAGCAAAGAAAAGATAGTTCAGTCGCTGCTGATTAATGTGAAAGCTTTCATGTACTATAATCAGAAACGTTTTGTAGGTTAAGCCCGTCCCAAAAGGATGAACCCACAAAACAAAAAAAACGTCACATGACCGCTTAAAAATGGTCTTTCCTGCAGTGTAATCTTGCATTGCGGGTTGCATAACGATGCAGATTTATTACATTTTAAGTATGCAATAAACAGGGCATTTTTTAAAATTATTAAAACATAACGGAGATCCTAGCAGACTACCAATTCTAATTTGGGGAAAATAAAATTAGCAATTACTGTACATATATAATAAATATCTGAAGCAAACACATGGGTCATTTGCTTGCATGGTGGGCATATTCTTTTGGCTCACCCTTAACGAAAGAAATTGTGACGTAGTACTTTTAACTGGAATGCCAAGAACCATATTGGACTAAGATCGACCAATATTAAAACAATGTCTACAGTGTATATCATAGCGCATTTTAACACTTTTTGAAGCAATTCCCATAAATGTATTTGCTCAAAACAGAGCATTTCCCAAACTTTCCTATGAGCAGTGAGATTTTATCAGCACATGTACATTTATTGATATTGGCAAATGATGA